>JADBJO010006152.1:110000-127500 GCA_016801955.1 Conus betulinus
AATGCAAAAGAGGGAGGACACAGAGGGTAATGCAAAAGAGGGAGGACACAGAGGGTAATGCAAAGAGGGAGGACACAGATGGTAATGCAAAGAGGGGAGGACACAGAGGGAAATGCAAAGAGGGAGGACACAGAGGGAAATGCAAAGAGGGAGGACACAGATGGTAATGCAAAGAGGAAGGACACAGAGGGAAATGCAAAGAGGGAGGACACAGAGGGAAATGCAAAGAGGGAAGGACACAGATGGTAATGCAAAGAGGGAGGACACAGAGGAAAATGCGAAGAGGCACGAACACAGAGGGAAATGCAAAGAGGGAAAGACACAGACGGAAATGCAAGGACAGAGGACACAGAGGGAAATGCAAAGAGGAAAGGACACAGAGGGTAATGCAAAGAGGGAAGGGGACACAGATGGAAATGCAAAGAGGGAGGACACAGAGGAAAATGCAAAGAGGAAAAATCACAGAGGAAATGCAAAGGGGGAGACACAGAGGGTAATGCAAAGAGGGAGGAGACAGAGGGTAAATGCAAAGAGGGAGGGCATAGAGGGTAATGCAAAGAGGAAAAAAAACAGAGGAAATGCAAAGGGGGAGGACACAGAGGGTAATGCAAAGAGCGAAAAACACAGAGGGTAATCCAAAGAGGGAGAGGACACAGACGGAAATGCAAAGAGGGAGGACACAGAGGGAAATGCAAAGAGGGAAGAACGGAGAGGAGGATAATGCAAAGAGGGAAGAAAAACAGAAGTGCATGGAGAAAAAGACACGGACGGGAACATACAGTGTGAAGGATATAGACAGAATTGCAAAACTGAGAAGGATAAAGAAGGAAACGCAAAGTGGAAAGGTCAAAGAGGGAAGTGGAAAGGTCAAAGAGGGAAGTGCAAAGTGTAAAGGTCGAAGAGGGAAGTGCAAAGTGTAAAGGTGAAAGAGGGAAGTGGAAAGTGGAAAGGACACACACAAATATACAATGGGGCAAGATACAGAGTGAAAAGGAAAGACAGGAAGACGCAGATGGGGAGAAAACTACGTGACTGTAAGGTTCTTTTATGAGGATATGAATTCAATCTGTTCAACAACCCTTTCGACAATCATACAATCCAAAAAACCCTTTCGACAATCCTACAATGTATCATTCGTTCAGTCCAGCAGTCGATAAGATCATTTCAGCTGTGCACTGTGTAGCTGTTATGAGAGATGATAAAAAGCTCTGTAGGTTTTATACTGTGTAGCTGTTATGAGAGATGATAAAAAAGCTCTGTAGGTTTTACACTGTGTACCTGTCATGAGAGATGATAAAAAGACCTGTGTGTGTTTTATATACTGTGTAGCTGTTATGAGAGATGATGATGATAAAAAAAAATGTAGGTTTTATACTGTGTAACTGTTATGAGAGATGATAAAAAGCTCTGTATGTTTTTATACTGTGTAACTGTTATGAGAGATGATAAAAAGCTCTGTATGTTTTATACTGTGTAGCTGTTGTGAGAGATGATAAAAAAGCTCTGTATGTTTTATACTGTGTAGCTGTTGTGAGAGATGATAAAAAGCTCTGTAGGTTTTACATTGTGTAGCTGTCATGAGAGATGATAAAAAAGACCTGTGTGTTTTATACTGTGTAGCTTTTATGAGAGATGATAAAAAGCTCTGTAGGTTTTATACTGTGTAGCTGTTATGAGAGATGATAAAAAGCTCTGTATGTTTTATACTGTGTAGCTGTTATGAGAGATGATGAAAAGCTCTGTATGTTTTATACTGTGTAGCTGTTATGAGAGATGATAAAAAGCTCTGTATGTTTTATACTGTGTAGCTGTTATGAGAGATGATAAAAACCTCTGTATGTTTTATACTGTGTAGCTGTTATGAGAGATGATGAAAACCTCTGTATGTTTTATACTGTGTAGCTGTTATGAGAGATGATGAAAACCTCTGTATGTTTTATACTGTATGTTTTATACTGCGTAGCTGTTATGAGAGATGATGAAAAGCTCTGTATGTTTTATACTGCGAGCTGTTATGAGAGATGATGAAAAGCTCTGTATGTTACTTCAAAGGGTACGTTTTCGAGTTCTTTAAAGAAAAAAATGTTTGGTTGAAAAAGATTTGAAACTTCTGTTTGAAACATCGCAAATGATATCTTCATAGCCAGTACCTTTTGTTTTTTCCCCTCTGTATAACATCTGGCAACACCCAACGAGCCAAAACATACCTCACAGACCAAAAACTTTTAAGTTGAAGAGGGGAAAAAAAATGTCCAAAGAAAGTGGCCGCCAGTTGTAGTCTCGACTGACACGAGATCTGTGCCTGTCCGTTGCACTTGCTGACGTAAGTGCATAAAGTACGAAAATCGATATGGGAACTGTGCCTCGCTGGTCATAAAGTCAAGCTTTTTCCCCATCCGCTCGCAATTGCAGTTTCTTTTTCTACTATGCTCTCTTGGGAAGTCATATGTATCACGTAACACATCGACAAAGCTGTCAGTTAATACACAGTAGCAGACGACAATGTCTGCGGTAATAAAAAATGTTTTTCGTTTTGAGTAACCGTCCTTCCTTTCACTTGATATGATAAATGTAGGAATGGATTAATAACGCAACCATTTTGATCTTAAGATGAAAACCAGGAGTCTCTGAACAGTTTCGGTTTTAACTTTAATGTTCTCCTAAAGTACAACTCCTTCATATTTTCTTAGTCCCTCGAAACAGTCTCCCAAATTTCAAACAAACTTTCAAACGTTTTTGGGCATGAGTCCGATGAATATGATCTCTCTCTCTCTCTCTCTCTCTCTCTCTCTCTCTCTCTCTCTCTCTCTCTCTCTCTCTCTCTCTCTCTCTCACACACACACACACACACACACACACACACACACACACACACACACATATCCACACGTCGTGTCGAGCAGTGATTATGCACCATTTCCAAAGCCTTCACTTTGGTAAAACTCCTCCCAGACGAGTTCGATGTAGAAAGAGAGGGGCAGCAAATCCGTTGCGGTCAAGGCAGACTGCAGGGGAGATAAGAGAGACCCTGGACGCATCTCACCCGCGCTATAGGAAGACACATTCAGAGCACCTGCTCGTGCAGATACCTGAATATACATCATAACACATTAGTAGATCAAGGCATCATTCCAGCATTGTATGTATGTATGTATGTATGTATGTATATATGTATGTATAGACAGATAGATAGATAGATAGATAGATAGATAGATAGATAGATAGATAGACAGACAGATAGACAGACAGACAGACAGATAGATAGATAGACAGGTAGATAGGTAGATGGATAACAGATCGATCGTCGATACATAAACACGTGCGCGCACACGCGCACAAAGAGAGAGAGAGAGAGAGAGGGAGAGTGAGAGAGACGGGGGAGTGAGAGAGAGGGAAAAACAGACAGACAGACAAAGACAGAGAGACAGCGAAAGACACAGAGAGATAGACAGAGAGAAAGAGAGAGACGGAGGGAGTTACGTAGAGGTTGCAAATGTTCACATGAAATAAGTTAGAAATGGGTGTGGCGAAGGATGAAGAAGCGGTGCGGTAAATGACTGACTGGATAAACCTCCTGGGCAGGGGGTGGGTGGGAGGGAGGGGAGAGGAGGGGGGTGTCCATATCACCAGGTGACCAACGGCCAGTCCTGGACAGCTTCTGGTGTGGTCTGCCCTCATCTCCACACTGCCCCACCCCCTGTGCTGTCTTGAACAGCATCGCTCCTCTACGCCTGACACTAATACCAGCTGTGGACAGCCTGTCCTTGATTTACCGTCCCCACGCCATAGTCTACACTTCTTGATTCGTCAATGCTGTTACTACGAGCTTTCTGTTTCGCTTGTCATCATCCAGTCAGTATCGTTTGTATATTATTGTACAAGGCAATACGCTTGTCTTTTTTGTACTCCCAGTTCTCATAAAACAGGGAGTACTTTACAATGGGAACGAAGAAAATGCTGTCTGTGTGTGTCTGTTTGTCTGTCCGTCCGTGGTCAAAATGTGTTCCACTCGTTACAGACAAAAAACTACTGAGCCGATCTTTCTGAAAATTTGTAGGTATGTTCATTATGGGTCACGGATGATGCCCGATGTTTTACTTTACCAGTATAGCCGCTAGTAACGGCTATAACGGCCCATAAGGGTTTTCTTCTTTATTGAATATCTCAGAAAGTACTCGGCCGATCTTTCTGAAAATTTGTAGGCATGTTTGTCATGGGTCACGGATGATGCTCGATGTTTTATTTTACCGTTACAGCCGTCACTAACGGCTATAACGGCCCATAATGGTTTTTCTTCTTTATGGAATATCTCAGAAAGTACTTAGCCGATCGTTCTGAAAATTTGTAGGTATGTTCATTATGGGTCACAGATGACGGCCGATGTTTACCAGAATAGCCTTTACTAACGGCTATAACGGCCCAAAACGGTTTTTTCCTTTTATGGAATATCTTACGCTTATTCAAGATAAACTGGGAGTACATTTACATAATTTGCATTTTTTCTAAAATAACAATAAATGATTATGATAACAGAGCATTTTTAAAGCGCCTTGCCAAAAGTTTTAGGCGCTAACAATCCACACTCACGTGTACAACGGGCTGCCTACCTGGGTAGTGCCGACCGAAGAGCTGCCTGCCGGAGATTCATTTAGTCGTTTCCCTTGTCATACAGTAAATATCGTCTGCTTAATTTCCTTACTTCCTTCTTTCTTTTAATTTCTCACGCAGGGTTCATGTTGTGTCTGTGTCATCCATACCAACGGCCAAAGAGGCGAAAGTTGGTGTTGGGATTTTACGTGTGTGAAAGATGTTAAGCTTGCGTCCATACACGAAACCTCGTTATACACTCTCATTCGAAGGACTTTTTAAGAAATGGAGTCAGAACCAATGTTAACTCTGAGGGGAAAATCCCCTGTACCAGCACGGCTCAGCGGAATTTCGAACCCGCAACCCCAGGATCCGAGCTGAGCTATTGCAGCGCCCTTTATCCTTATCAATATCCCTTTCTTCACCACACTGACCCAGCAGCGGATGTTTTGCCATCTACAGACTTTGGTGACACTGACTGAATCAAAATGATTTATTTTGCTTTCTTAAAGTGCTGTATCTGAAGGTATTCTTCCTCCTGTAAACAGTGTAAGCGTAAGGGGTTTTGTGTGCATTTGATCGTGTGTGTGTGTGTGTGTGTGTGTGTGTGTGTGTGTTGTGTGTGAGAAGGAGAGAGTGTGTGTGCGCGTGTGTGTGTGTGTGTGTGTGTGTGTGTGTGTGTGTGTGTGTGTGCGCGCGCGCGCGCGCGCGCGAGTGAGTGTGTGTGAGTGTGTGTGTGTTTGGGTTATTCGTTTTGTGTCTTGTGCGGGACGGTCTTCGTCTTGTTGCCTTGGCCTTGAGGTGGTGGTCCGGCGCTGTTCGCTGTGGTCCCTTTCTGGACTGTTGAACGGCCGGAGCTGTTCCGTTGGGATTGCGGGGATCTCTGGTGTCGGTTTGTGCGCCATTGTTGCTGTGTCGCCGTGGACTGTGCCGGGTTGTCGGCGTTTTTCCTTTTCGAGTTTTTTTTGGGTTTTTGTTGCTTGGCAACGCCGTCCGTCCTGCTGATGGAAGGGGAATCGCCCCATCCCCTTCTGCCGTTGGGGTGGCGGCGCCGTTCCTCGTCCTCCGCTGACTGCTGTGCTGTAGGTGGGTCTTGCGTGGTTTGTGGCCGCGTGGGACCTGCTGAGACTGCCTGAAGCCCCTGGTTCTTGTTTGTGACGTCTTTTGTTTTCTCTACGTCTCACCGATATTGACGTCATTAAAACAGCAAAATTTGCGTGTGCAGTCGTGTTTGTTTTCATTACCAGGCTTTGTGTTACCTTGGTAACACCGCCTGTATGACAGACAGAATCACTCTCATCCCTTTTGCCGTCCGGATGACCGCGGCGCTTCGCGTCCTCCGCGGACTGCTAGCTGTACATTGTGACCTACTGAAACTTCGACAGCAGTTTCAACTCATTTATGACGTTTTTTTCTTTTGTTTTTTTTTTTTTTTTTTTTTTTTTCGTCTCACAGATCTTGACGTCATTTACACAGCGGAATTTGCGTGTGCTGGCTGGCGTTTGTTTTTTCTTTTTTTCTTGACATGCTGGATTCTCCCGTCTACAATCAAGTCAGTGTGTGGTGCCGTCTAACTTCTCCCACCTCTTCTATCTCTTACAATCCCATTTGTGTCTTGCTATACCAAAATCAGATTCACTGACACTTCTCAAGCCTGTTAATTTGACTTGTACATTTTTAGATAGAGTAGTAGATACAGGACAGCGCAGCACAATCATGTAGTACTAGTCATAATTAGTGATGGGTTCCCATATACTATCACGGTAGTGTTTGGTGCTTGACCTTTTGTTTGTTTGTTAGCATGTTTGCTTTTAAGTGTTGTTGTTGTTATTTGTGTGTGGTGGTGGTGGTGGTGGTGTGTGTGTGTGTGTGTGGTGTGGGGGGGGGGGGGGGGGGTTTACTTTCTGATCTAGTCACCCTAAAGTAACTACCTCCCAAACTCGCCCCTCCTTCATTTCCCACTCACCTCTACCCTTCCCACTGCATCCTTGCCCCCATTCCCTAGTTTCTATCTTTTTTCCCACAACAAACAACAAAAAAAAAAGGTCCTGCATGGCGTCTCCAAGCTCAGTGCAGTTATTAAATGAAAAGAAATTTGCTTGTCTGAATGATCTCAAAGTTTCACAACTTAAAAGAATCTTAGCTGAAAATAGTCTTCCTAAACATGGCAAGAAAAAGCATCTTATTAACAGAATAATATCTAAGCTTAGTGAAGGAAAAAAAACAGTTGTCCTGAAGAAGATCTGCTGTTGATACCTCTTTAAAAACAGCAAAATCGTCACAATCTTGCTCTGTTTTATCGCCAGATGTATCATGCGTAAATTCGTCCGCATCATCATCCCCTATCCCAGCAACTGTTGATGTGAACACATCTTCCACAAATCCCAACTGTTCTCCAAAGAAATCATTTTCTTTTCGCTTTCCAGTACTTCTGGAAGATACAAAGAAAGGATCTGCCACACTGAGTGGTCTGGGCATTTTGAGCAAAAAAACTTTGGGTCAACTCCATCATCGGACCCATAGCCGGCCAGAAACAGCTCTCCTCAGGCAGGTGGTTGATCGGTTGTACTTCCGCCGATCAACAAAATCGACTACTAAAAACAATCAATTTGTCAGGAATTTTGATAAAATGTTCTGTACCTGAGGTTTTCACTGAAGGTGTGGTAAAGCCAGTTCCCCTTGACATCAGTCTGTCTGACATTAAGAAAGACTGAGTCATGTTTCTTCTGTTAAAAGACTTCCCAAATAAGATGGAAGCGAATCAAGAGCTATATAAAAATCACTTTCTCAACATCAACACTGCCAAAAGAAATCTGTATTGGGTTTCAGTGTTTCTCTGTTGATCCTTTTGTACCACCTGTCTATCGGTGTACTAGGTGCAACAGACTGGGGCACACAAAGTCTGCGTGTCGGGCAAAGCCGACTTGTGGAAGATGCGGTCACACTGACCATGTCATTGAATCATGTGCCAGGGCCCAAACATTGTGTATAAACTGTTCTGGAGATCATTCAGCCTCTTACCTTGGATGCCCAGAATATAAACTTCGTGTTTTGGCCGGTAAGCTGAAGTCTTCCAACCATATGCCATACTCTGAGGCTCTCAGACAAACCAAAGCTCAAATGAGCAAAGGAGAGGTACAGGTGCCGGAATTAAAAAGAAGACCCCAGGGTGCCGGGAAACGATAATTCAACCAAAGCTAATCACCACAATAGGTCTTATTCCTCGGTTCTAAGTCAAGGAATGATGAAGACTAATCAACAAAAACCCGCTGCCCACTTCTTTGGATTCTAGCCCCCTTCAATATATCTGGGCACTCGTATTTTACCAACTCATACTGACAGTTCAAGCCAAACTAGTATTGCTGTCACAAATCGGACAAGTATAGGACAGACATCAAACATTTCAAAAACATCTGTGCCAAGTACTCTTAAAGAAAAGTCTGATCTTCAAGTTCGTTCAAAAACAATCTGTAAATTTTGATCTTGAAAAGATTTTAATATATCTTGAAAATCTCTCAGTGAAATTTCTGACCATCCTAACAAAAATGTCTGATGTCATGACTTCGTCAATCATTGAATTGAAAACAATTCTGTCCAATGCCTGCCTGAACTCCAAATGAACGTACAAAGAGAAGTTCTGTCAAACGTAATCCGTTTTTGGTGTTCTCTGTTGCTGGTATTCTCAGTTATAGTCCTTTTCCTTACGAATAACATGATGTGTATGAGGCTGATCAAGTCAACCCTACTGGTATTTGCTCGTTTCTACAATGGAATTGTAGAAGTAAGTGCAAGTGCAATTTTGTTTATTTTTTTTTTTTTTTTTTGCAGAAGCGTTCTTTTGACGTAGTTGTGCTTCAGTCATTGAATTGCCACAAAAATGACTTACCCAAGTTTAAACGGATTCTTTTACCCACCTGTTATAGATGAGGTAAAAGCCAACGTTAAAATAAAAGTTGCTACATATGTAGCTTGCAATCTTATGTATCAACCGTGCAAAACGCCGTGTTCTTCAATAGATAAACGTTTATATTCTTGCTGTATAGAAATTAAGGTTGATGGTAAATACTTCAACATTTTGAACTGTTATTATCCAGATGGAGTGTCTAAAGGGGAAGCTGACTGGATAATGGATTTAGACTGCTCTAGACAATGGGTTATTCTTGGCGATTTTAATTCCCACCACGCCTTGTGGTCCGAAAAATCCCAATAATATTGTTAACAACAACGAATACCTTGCCAGTACAATAATCAACGCCAATCTAACCATTTTAAATGACGGATCTATAACAAAGAATTGCTGATCGATCAGATCAACGTTGCTCATCGATAGATTTGTCTTTAGTTTCCCCAGACATAAACCCTTTGTGTACTTGGCAGGTTCATCAAATACCGTTAGGCAGTGATCATCTCCCTATTGAAATCCAGCTTCTAGTGAGCCCGGAAAAAAAACAATCTACAATTCTGAATGCACTAAATATAATGAAGATAAGGCTGATTGGGCGCTTTTCAATCAGTTTTTTTTGACAGCAGGTTCATCTTTTCTAAATTTCAATCAAAATACAGTGTTAGAGGAAGATTTTGTTATTTTGAATTAAGAAAACTTATACTTAAGGCTGCAGATTCTGCAATCCCAAAAGTCAAATTAAAGAATCATCCAAAGAAAAGCATCAAACCCATGGTGGAATATTGCGTGTGAAGTCGCCGTGGGTGCGAAAACTAAGGCCTTCAAAAGCTGGATGATAAGCCGTCATACGCAGCCTAAAAGTAGAGTGGAACAGTTACACGCTGAATACAAAAGAGCTAACACCAATAGTAACAAAGTTGTTGCTTTTTGCAAAGCAGCAATATTACAAAAACTTAGTCATCAACTGTTCCAAACACCCAAACGATAGCGCTTTACTTTGGAAAGAAATCAGAAAATCTAAAGGTTCTTTTCATCTCCCAGATCCTGTCTTGATCGAAAACGATAAAATCTATAAAACAAACGAGGAGAAAGTTGAATTATTTGCTGACACTTTCGCAGCAATGAGTCAGACTGAACATCTGCTAAAAGAAGAACAAGAACGAAGAAGAAATACTGAAAACGAAGGGAGAAACATTGAACCACATGACAATGACGACAACACGTTATATATTAATAAAAAATCTAACAATGGAGGAGCTTCTGTACTTTCTTCGCCGTTTAAAATCTGGTAAATTGCGACAGGATTTGACCCCCATTTCTTACAACATGATAAAGCATTTTCCACAATACTTTTTGAAAAAAATTATTAGAGTTCTTCCAATTATGCTGGAAATCCGGAAAGCTGCCAATGGCTTGGAAGAAAGCAACAGTTGTACCTTTCCATAAACAAGGAAAATCAAAAAGAAAATCTTCTAATTTTCGACACATTTCTTTGACTCTTCACATTGGAAAACTTTTTGAGAGGATAATGAAATTCAGATTAGAACATTTCCTTGAAAAGAATGGGATTTTGCCAACCTTTCAAGCTGGTTTCAGAAAAGGGAGGGGTGTCACTGATCATGTTAGTTTTTTAGTTTCACACGTCAAAAAAGCCTTGGCTAGCGACACTCCACTTTAGCCATGTTTTTTTTATATTCATAGAGCGTACGATTCCGTTTGGCATTTTAAATTATTGTCCAAGGCTCATGAAATTGGGATTAAAGGTCGGTTTCCACATGTTTTTACAATCGTTTTTATCTGGGAGAATGCTACAAGTAAAACTAAATGGTGTGCTGTCAAGTACAAGATATGTTAACATGGGTGTCCCTCAAGGAAGTGTAATTTCTCCAATCCTCTTCTCATTGATGCTTTATGATCTTAACCAGATTGACACAAAAGGGGCAACTTTAGCTGCTTATGCAGATGATATTGCAATGTGGAAAAAATGTAGATTGTAATTTTTACAAAAAACAAAATCAAGCGTAATAAAATTGTTGAACAGTTTCAGTTTGTGGTCAGTAAACTTGTTAATTATTTGAATTCAAACGGTTTTAACCTATCAACGGACAAATCGGTTTTTATAATATTTACAAAGAAAAATATCGATTTTGAAGGTAGGGATGCTGTAAAAGTAAAAATAGGTGATTCTTTCATTTTCCCCAAGTAAGCAAGTAAAATTTCTAGGCGTTATTTTTCACTATAAACTATTCTGGTGTAAACATATAAATCATCTCGTGGAAAAAGGCAAGAGAGAAAACTGCGTTACTGCGAGTCCTAACTGGAATCCCTCTAATAAATTATGGATCCAATCTTATCCATGTCGCCTTAGGGACAGTTCGTTCGATGGTAAGTTATGGTCAAGAAAGTATTTTTTACTGCACCAAAGACAGAGTTACATAAGTTAACTAGTATTGATTCCTTAGCATTTAAAATTGCTCTGGGGCTTCCAAGATGGGCATCAATTGATATGACGTACAGAGAGGCAGGAGTTTTGCCTTTAAATGAACATAGGATGCTCTGTGCTTGTAGCTACTCAGCACGAGCAAGAACAGTCCCTAACTCAGTTACCTCTGAACTTGATGAAAGCACCTACGTTTCTAGAGAGATACGAATATAAAGGGCATATACTTCATTGTTTGATTATGTGTCTCCTCTTTTACATGCATGCGACTTTTCGTTTGACAACATTGTTAAAAATAACCAAATACCCTTTCCCCCTTTGGTTGATGAAACAAGCAGATATTTTCTATTCCTATGGTAATATTACTAAAAATGAGAATCCACTTTTGCTTGCTTCTCTCTTGTTAAAGAATTGATTTACACTGAATATGAATCTATCTGCATATTTTTCACTGATGGTTCAGTTTCGTGTACTTCTGAGGTTGGTGCTGCTTTCGTGATACCTTCCCTAACATTGAAAAAAGATTTCATATTACCAAAGGTTGTTCTATTTTCACTGCCGAGTTATTTGCTCTTATGAAAGCTATTGATTTCATTCTTGATATGCAAGTCTTACCAGAAAGAATACTGTTTTTTGTCAGATTCCAAGTCTGCTTTAACGGCTTTACACCGTCAAAATACCGAGTCGTCCTGATCTCATCAGTGAAATTTTATTTTCAATTCACCAGTTAATGATGCGAGGTTCTAAAATAACATTATTATGGGTACCCGGTCACTGCAATCTTCGAGGGAATGAACTGGCTGATACCTGTGCAAAAGAGGCTTCAATGTGCAAATCGAATACAGTTTTATGTGATATTCCTTATTCGCTTCTTGAAAAAAAACAATATGCTGACAAAAGCACTCTGGACCAGAGAAGAACACAGTACCTTGAAGCTGCCATTCAGAAGAACAGATGGGATCTTGCTGCCCCCAGCAGTCATTGTATAAGTCCGCCAGGTTCTATTCCGAATCGAAATTTATTGCACAGAATACGGGTGGGTTGGTTAGTTAGGCAGTTTTTAAAACCATCTCCTTTGTGTGTCTGTGGTCAAAACCTTAATGTATCTCATTTTTTTTACTTGAATGTTCCATAACAAAAGCGTATTTTCAATGTCTTCATGATAAAATTTTGTCTAAAAATCTACCTTTAACATTGCATAGTGTTTTTTGTCCCAACCCAGAAAATGGGTGGAGTCTAGCCAATTTGGCTGTAAATCTGATCAAGTCTCATCCACTTGGCAGATATTTCTAACGGATTTTTTTTTTGTTTGTTTCTTTTTTGGTTAGTGGTCTGATGTACACGTAGAGCAAAGAATTTGTTACATGACATAGCTGTCCGACTCTCACGTGTACTAGGTCGCATTATTCCATTTGAGAGACAGAGAGAGAGAGAGAGAGAGAGAGAGAGAGTTTGTCAGTGAGTGAATATATGTGCGTGCACGCTACACGTGAGAAAGGGAGAATGGGAAGCGTGTGTGTGTGTGTGTGTGTGTGTGTGTGTGTGTGTGTGTGTGTGTGTGTGTGTGTGTGTGTGTGTGTGTGTGTGTGTTTAGGGGGCGGGGGTCTTTTTTTTTTTTTAATGGTGTTCTCAGAGAGAGAGAGAGAGAGAGAGAGAGAGAGAGAGAGAGAGAGAGAGATTTGATTCTCAGTATAGTTTAAGATGTAATTTGGTTTGTTGTTACAATTTCTGATTTATTATTCTACTTACAAATGTTAAATGTTTCCCTGTTAATTTTTCCTTTATGTTTTAATGTCTTTCAGGTGTTATTTACATTATTTTCGTTTTCTTCTCCTTTTAAAAAAGGTTTTTTTTTATCCTTTTAAAATGTCTGTACAACACTATGTTAATCTGACAGTAAATGGTTTCAGTCAGTCAGTCAGAGTTTGTGTGTGAGCATATATATATATATATATATATATGTGTGTGTGTGTGTGTGTGTGTGTGTGTGTGTGTGTGTGTGTGTGTGTGTGTAAGAGTGAGTATGCGTGTGTGTGTGTGTGTGTGTGTGTGTGTGTGTGTGTGTGTGTGTGTGTGTGTGCGTGCGTGCGTGCGTGCGTGTGTGTGTGTGTGTGGTGTGTATGGTGTGTGTGTGCGTGTTTTCCTATTTCGTCCTGTGTCACGTAGCTGTTGGCCTGTTATCTGAAGCAGAATATCTCATCGCTTCCCTGCCAGAAAGAAATGAACAGGAATTGACACAGCACAGCAAACTCGGAAGCGTCAGGGGAAACGCTCCCTCCCTCCTCCGACCCCAACCCCCCACCCCCCCACCCCCTCCTTCCCCTCCTGCTCCCCCTGTCCTCCCAAGATCCGTCCCCCACCCCCCCCATCCCCGTTCTCCCGCCCTCCACACCACTCCTCTTCCCCATCTGATTACAGCTGAAGAAATCAATAGCCGCGGGAGGAAGCGATTACTGGGGTTGACTCCGAAGATGGAAAAGGAGAATAATTAATGTTAAAGAGAGAACGATGTTTTGCACAATCTGAATTTCACTCTGCAAACTTATAATCAGTGTCCGACCCCACCTCCCACCCTCCTCTCCCACTCATAAACACACACGCGCGCGCGCAGGCACACACACACACACACACACACACACACACACACACACACACACACACAGACAGAGGCGCGCGCGAGCGGGCGTGGTGAGAGAGAGAGACAGACAGACAGACAGAGACAGAGAGACAGACAGAGAGAGAGAGAGAGAGAGGCAGACAGACAGACAAGCAGACCGACAGACAGACAGACAGAGACATACAGACCGACAGACAGACGGAAAGAAAGAGAGAGGGCGGGGGGGGGGGGGGGAGAGAGAGAGAGAGAGAGAGAGAGAGAGAGAGAGAGAGAGAGAGAGAGGTGGGGGAGAGCGAGAGCGAGAGAGAGAGAGCGAGAGAAAGAGACGCAGAAAGAGAGAGAATGAGACGCGGGGAGAGAGAGAGAGAGAGAGAGAGACAGACAGACAGACAGACAGACAGACAGACAGACACACAGTCAGACAGTGACAGAGACAAACCGAGAGACACACAGACAGACGGAAAGACAGAGACAGACTGCCAGACAGACAGACAGACAGGCAGACAGTAGAGAGCGTTCTCTTTGATGTACTTCTCACCTGCCGCCAACGCCCCTCCCTGCTAAGACAGCCAGCGGGGCTGTCACACACCACATTGCGCCCCCCCCCCCCCCCCCCCCCCCGCCACCTCCCCCCCCATCCCCACCCCCACCTCACAGCTCTCCCGATTTCTTGCCCTCTTAACAAGCGGCTTGGGCCCAAATCTCATTCGATGTAAAATAACGGGATCATCAATATCTCTGTGTACAGCTCAGTGTTCCATGACACAAGAGCATTGCAGTAACTATCCCTTGTGCTAGCACAGACCACACAGAGTTCAACATCTGACATCCATGCCCATGATAACGGCACATTCTATTGACAGACCACAGTTTTCCATAACTGAGTCAAACGCCAAGCTGAAAGACTGTATAGAGAGCTCAGTTCTGCTGAGAGACTGTATAGAGAGCTCAGTTCTGCTGAGAGACTGTATAGAGAGCTCAGTTCTGCTGAGAGATTGTATAGAGAGCTCAGTTCTGCTGAGAGACTGTATAGAGAGCTCAGTTCTCTGTAACTATCCTCAATACTAACACAGAGTGTACACAGACCACAGGGTTTTTTTTTTTTATATAAATGTGTCCAGCACTACCGGTACAGATTGAGCACAGAGTCAGTTCTCTTTCACTGTGCGAACAATTCTCCTTTACCTGTCCCCATCGCTGACAAGAGACGGTGCATACACCACAATTCTTCATAACCTCACCTAGCGCTAACTCTACCACACACTGTACACAGAGCTCAATTCTTTACAACTGTGTCCACCGCTAAATCAAACTGTACGCAGAACGAACTTGAAGCAGAGTTCTTCGTAGTTGTGCCCACAGCTCACAACAGATGTTGTACATGAAGCACAGTTCTCCTTCGCGGTGTACAGAGCAAACAACAGAGCTGTATACAGTGCAAACAACAGAGCTTGTGCGTAAAGTATGGTTCACCGCTTTCTCCAGCGCTAGCAATAGAAGCACATAGAGCACGGTTACGTGCAACTATATACAACGCGTACAAAAGGGGGTTGTACAGAAAGTGAAGTTCTCTATAACTGTACACAGCGCTAACAACAGGGGTTGTACATTAAGTACAGTTCTCTACAACCATGTCCAACGCTAACAACAGAGGTTGTACCTAAAGCTAAAGCTTGATAGCAGTAAAGCTTGATAGCAGTATTCAGCGTTAACGAGAAAGGTTGTGCATAAAGCGCAGTTCTCTATAACTCTATCCAACACTCATGACAGAGTTGTACATGACGCATAGTTGCTGTAGCCAGCGAGAACCACAGAGGTTGCGCATGGAGCACCCTTCTTTTTAATTGTATCAAGCGCTAATGATAGAGGCTGTGCATACGGTTCTCTCTATAACTGTGCATACGGTTCTCTATGACTGTATCCAGCGCTAACAACAGAGTTGTGCATAAAGTACAGTTCCCTACAACTGTTGTACAGAAAGTACAGTTCTCTCCAACTGCATCAAGCGCTAACAACAGGGGTTGTACATAAAGTACAGTTCCTTACAAATGTTGTACAGAAAGTACAGTTCCCTCTAACTGTATCCAGCGCTAACAACAGGGATCGTTCACAAAGGACTGTTCTCCAATCTGGGTTCAGCGTAGAGGGAAAACAACCCGGTCTGCCTGGAACCAAAAAACCGGTGACACAGATCAATTAACAAATTATGCCCCGCTGCTGTCTTTCTAAAATTACGTCCACTTCTTCCCCCTCGCCCAGCTGTCGTGCTTCAACAGTGTCCTTACCCCCATTGACTTCTGGCTCCCCTGTACAACGCCACATTCATACGTGTTCTGTCGCAGTCCCAGCGCAGACTCTACCAAGGAGCTATCAACAACAGGCTGGCGTCAGGCTACCCACCACAAGAGACACTGCTGCTGTTGAGCTGCGCCAATGGCGTTTACTTCTGCTTGTTCTCATCGGTGGCATTGACTTTTTGCCTGTTCTTATGACAATGCATGCACGACACGCTTTATCTTGTTCTATGCAAGTCGTCCAGACCTTGGTTCAAAAAAAAAAAAAAAAAAAAAAAAAAAAAAACGCTCACGCAATAAACTATTTTTCTTCATAAATCTTCGTTGTCTTCCTTGCCCTGACCAGCAGAAGAAGCGGCACAGTGACCTGTTACCCACAACGAAGGGCTGCAGCTCCTCAGCGCTACGGAGCTCATCTCAACTGCCGCACTTTCGCAACAGCCTTCTTTCTGTGAGAAGGGCGGGAATTGCGCCGGGGGAGGGCAAAACCGGATGGGAACACACAAGAAGTGTGCGAGTCAGGAAGGGTGAGGAGAGGAAGTGGTGGGCGGGTAGGGGAGGAGGGGGGGGGGGGGGGGGGGGAGATGATCAATACAACCAATCAATAGCCTGCAGACGGCAGAAGCGGTGACTAACTGATTAATTCCTGAACACCCGCACTCCCACCCCACCCCACTCCCCCACCCCCATCGCTTTCTTTTCTCAGAAACGGATGTGGGTGCCAGAGGCGTCGTAGGATTCTTAACTCGCAGTTACGACACACGTACTTCAAACGGTACAGCCGCTGAACAGTATCAATACCACCATCTTTGGACTGCGGTCGCGGCACGAGGCAGACACAAAGAGCACGAACACTGTCACCAGCGACAGCTTCAGGCAATGTGTCTTCAGGGAGCAGAGAAAAAACACAAGAAAGAAAGAACAGAAGCTGGGAAGAAAACAAAGCATAAGGGAACTAAGACAGAAACGGAACGAGGGAGGGGGAAGCACGAAAGAAAAAAAAAAAATGAAAAAAAAAAGAAGAACGTAAGAGAAAACGACAGAAAAGTATAGGAAAAGAAAGGAGAGGGAAGAAAAACAAAGTAGGAAACAAGAAAGAAAGAAGGTATGAAAGAAGGAAGGAGGGAAGAAAAGCCAGAAGAAAAAAAAAACAAACAAAACAAACAAGACATACTGAAAGTGAGGAAGAAAAGGGAAGGCAAATTTCCAGGCCAACACTGCAGGTCTCTGTTTCGTTCAGGCCTGTCTGATGTAGAGATACACGATTGATGACAAGCAGCGTAGAGATCCTTACGTCTCAGCTCTGACCAGAAAGGTGTTTCACAGCAACATGTGCATCATCCTAGTCCTCACTGAACGTATTACGTAAAGTGTAAACTTCCAAGGCCCTTCGTGGTTTACCAAAGTGGTGACCACAGTTTCGATGTTCTCTTCAGGTCTTTGCGCCGTTGTAGCTTGTGTCGCAGTCTGTAGTGTCGCCAAGCTCAGGGGAACTGCCCCTGCCGAGACAGAGGGGCATTCTCCGCAGGGAAACGTTCACACGCGTTGGCCCCGCGACAGAGCCATTTTCCTGTTAACGTCTCTCACGGTACTTTAGCAGCCTTACCTTCAAGCCACTCGTTCCTGCTTCCCATGCACACAGCCACACCCGGGCTTGT
>JADBJO010006152.1:137500-141239 GCA_016801955.1 Conus betulinus
CCAAACTTTTTCATGAATTTCTCACTTTTCTCATCAATTATGACACAAACAAACTTTTCCTCGCTGTAATGAAAAAAAAAAAAAAAACAGTTCTTTCACGGTACGGACATTTCGAAGCAAACTGAGATGACGCAGAAAAAGAAAGAGCGACATTTTCTAGTGACGTACACTTATGACTGAGGTAG
This sequence comes from Conus betulinus, assembly GCA_016801955.1. NCBI lineage: Eukaryota > Metazoa > Mollusca > Gastropoda > Neogastropoda > Conidae > Conus > Conus betulinus. The sequence continues at coordinate 137,686 of JADBJO010006152.1, forward strand.
AGGGAAAAATACATAGACGACATTCTGTAGTGATGTGGGTCTATGAGCTGGAGGAGAAAATACACCACCACATTCTGTAGTGATGTGGCTCTATGAGCTGGAGGAGAAAATACACCACCACATTCTGTAGTGATGTGGGTCTATGAGCTGGAGGAGAAAATACACCACCACATTCTGTAGTGATGTGGGTCTATGAGCTGGAGGAGAAAATACACCACCACATTCTGTAGTGATGTGGGTCTATGTTATGACCACATTCTGTAGTGATGTGGGTCTATGAGGCGGAGGAGAAAACACACATGACGACATTCTGCAGTGATGTGGGTCTATGTTATGACCACATTCTGTGGTGATGTGGATCTATGTTATGACCACAGTCTGTAGTGATGTGGGTCTATGTCATGACTACATTCTGTAGTAATGTGGGTCTATGTTATGACCACATTCTGTAGTAATGTGAGCCTACGAGGCAGAAGAGAAAATACATGACGACATTCTGTAGTGATTTGGGCTTGGAACTGATGTGGGATACTGATAGCGTATTTTCCACCACACTCTGACGTTTTTTTCTTGTCCTTTTTGTTTTTAGTGTCACTTTGTATTATGGTAAAGGTCCGACAAAATAAGATGGCCTAGAAGAATCCATCTTGTGTTTCGCTCGGAACCAAGTTCTCTTTCTGTCTAAATTCAAAAATATATTTTACATAATTATTTCAAAAAAGAAAACTTCAAATACGACAACTATCAACAAGTATCGATATGCGGCCAAGATAGCACCAGGATCAGCATGGAATCGTAAAAGTGGTATTTCAAATTTCTGTGTCAGTTGAATGAATATATATATATGAGGTACAAACGAAAAAACGCAGATCAGGCGGTTTGTAAGGAAGAAAGCGCCGACGCAAAAACTTGTACAGCACAATCTATCTCAGCGAAAAAAAAAAGATGGCTTACTTAATTGGTGAACTTTTTCACATTGCTCAATCACTTTTGTTTTGCTTCGTTTTGTTTTGTTTCATTGATATCATTTTCTGGATTTTTTTTTTAAAGGATGTTATGTGCTTGCTTTGATTCAGTCATTAAAAAGACATGTGTGTTATCAGTTGGGCTACACATGTAGATAAAAATATGAAATGTTTTGCAGACTGATACCAAAAACAAAAACAAAAACAAAATCTATTTTTATGGTATCCTTGTGTGCAAACAGAACTCACTCCATACTTACTTTCACTTTACAACAGATTTCCCCTTTTTCAACCTTTCTTTTCCATTGCTGTCTCGTCTTCTATGTGCCATGTCAGTGGCAACGCTGTCAGGTGGTTCACATCTGTGTCTTGTCAATGGCAACACTGTCAGGTGGTTCACATCTGTGTCATGTCAGTGGCAGCACTGTCAGGTGGTTCACATCTGTGCCATGTCAGTGGCAACACTGTCAGGTGGTTCACATCTGTGCCATGTCAGTGGCAACGCTGTCAGGTGGTTCACATCTGTGTCTTGTCAATGGCAACACTGTCAGGTGGTTCACATCTGTGTCATGTCAGTGGCAACGCTGTGTCAGGTGGTTCACATCTGTGTCTTGTCAATGGTAACACTGTCAGGTGGTTCACATCTGTGTCATGTCAGTGGCAGCACTGTCAGGTGGTTCACATCTGTGTCATGTCAGTGGCAACACTGTCAGGTGGTTCACATCTGTGCCATGTCAGTGGCAACACTGTCAGGTGGTTCACATCTGTGCCATGTCAGTGGCAACACTGTCAGGTGGTTCACATCTGTGTCTTGTCAATGGCAACACTGTCAGGTGGTTCACATCTGTGTCATGTCAATGGCAACACTGTCAGGTGGTTCACATCTGTGTCTTGTCAATGGCAACACTGTCAGGTAGTTCACATCTATGTCATATCAGTCAGTGGCAACACTGTCAGGTGGTTCACATCTGTGTTATGTCAGTGGCCAACTGTCAGGTGGTTCACATCTGTGCCATGTGAGTGGCATCACTGCCAGGTGGTTCACATCTGTGCCACGTCAGTGGCAACACTGTCAGGTGGTTCACATCTGTGCCATGTCAGTCAGTGGCAACACTGTCAGGTGGTCAACATCGTCTCTTGGTGTACAGCCACATCTAGTTTGTCCCACCGACTGCTCCGACCCCAGCAATTCCCAGGGAGCTATTAGCATGGAGTCGTCATGAGGACCCGCACCGGAGAAGGCACTGCACTGTTGTCGTATCACCTCGGTGGTTTTTAGGTGTGTCCAAAATACGTGGGACACCACCTACCAAGCCCCCTACTCACGACAATAATTGCTCAATCATGGAGCCAGCATGAATGAACTCCCAATGCGGAGAGCGCTGATGCATCCAGCAAACGACAGTCCTCGATGACCTGGCCAACATCAATCACCTCGACACGAACTGACCGAGGGCTTCAAGTGTGGAGAAGAAATCAAAGCTGGGATCACCATGAGAGTAGGGCGTGAAGGGCCAAGGGATTTGGAACTGTTTTCAGGCTAATCGATGAGGATGAGGATGATGACTATGGTTTCCATGGATTCCATTATGGTCAGGAACTATGTGACAAAACTGGACTCTACGCTTCCTTTCGTAATATACTCCGGCGTCACCAACGCACAAGAGATACAGTGTTGGTCAGAAAATTTGAAAAAAAAAAAAAAAATCCCAGAGACGCATCTGTTTCAGAGATGAAACAGAAACGGTACGGTTCTGGGCTCCCCATTTGAGCCAATAGTAAACCCAACTCTGCGTAGGAGCTGGTCGGGGCCAAAAACTCCCACAAATAAACGACTCTGATGGGAACCGAACCCACGACCCCCCTAACCCGCAACTCACGGCTCTACCCCACCGCGCCACGGCGGCTGGTTTTATTCATTTGTGTTTTCTAGTTCCTTCTGAAGCAGGTGTCAAAATACACAAAACCATGAGTTGTAATGGACAGCATTTTTCTTTTTTTTTTATCTCTACGACTCGTTTGCCCAGTTGTTGTAGTAATATTCATTGTTACCCACTTTACACTTGTCATTATAAACGGCGGCTGTGCTGGCATTTCCTCTTGTTCCTTTACTTTAACTTAGTGTGTACCGGTCACAGAATTCTGAAACGCGTCTCTCGGAAATTCACCCCCTTTTTCATTCTGTAAACCATTCAAATTTCTTCACATATTTCTTTTTTACATTTTGTGAGAAGTGTTCTTCTCTATTGCCAATAGGGCACATTTCTCTCATCCACGTCATTTTACAGCTGTGCAAAGATTTCATATTGGAGTATTGTCTTCCCCGGGTTTTAGTACTTTGCACTGAACATTTGGTTTTTGTTTTGTTTTGTTTTGTTTTGTCTGTTTGTTTTATCTTTACACCTCTATGCTCATTTTTTGTGTCTTTAATTCTTTGATTTTCTTTGACGATTTCGTTTTCCAAATGCCTCCTTGAAATTTTCTTTTCTGATGATACATTATATAACGAAACAGACCGACAGACAGACAAGAGGCTTAGAGAACAGAGAGAGAGAGAGACAAAGAGAGAGACACACAGAGTCAAACGAC
>JADBJO010006153.1:0-5000 GCA_016801955.1 Conus betulinus
ACAGAAAAAACGAACAGAAAAATGAAGGCAAGGGGAAAAGGAAGGAAGGAAGGAAGGAAGGAAGGAAGGAAGGAAGAGAAGAGAGAGAGAGGAGAGAGAGAGAAGAGAGAGAGAGGAACCGAGAAAGAAGAGAGAGAGAGAGAGAGAAGAAAGAGAGGGGAGAAAAAAGAACGAAAAGACAAGACAAGACAAGAATGAAAGGACGGGTGAAGGGGTGAGGGTGGGGGGGGGGGGTAAAGGGTAGACGGGTGGAATGGAGAAGGGGGGGGGTGAGATGCACGCTATACAAGTAAATGCGATAATCAAATTATACACGTAAACACACATATACATACATATGCATTCATGTGGCTAGAAACATCAACGAACAATCTATGTCCGCACGACTTGACATAAGAAACTACGCAAATCAAAAGCTTTCATAGATAAATAGCAAGTCTGTTAATGATCAAATTGTTTTCCGATGCAAGCAATATGCTTAACTTGGACAATGATGGATTGTTGAAATACTTTTTAGATATGTAGTGATCTCTAAGCTCATCGTAAGCTGGACAAATTAATATAAAATGTATTTCGGATTCTGTATCTTGATTACACACTGGGCATATGAGATCTGATTCTTTCAAATTTGCCACAAATCGCAGTTTGTGTACTTTAAGCTGGGAAACACCTAAACGTACCCGTATCAGAGCTTTCCTGGCTTTGAAGTTTTTAAACAGTATAAAGAAACGGGGATATACAGAAACTGGACTTAATACTTGAATACAAGGTATATCTATCATTGGTGTTAATGTTTTCAAAACCACTCTTGTACGCAGCAAGCAATTAGCCTCTCTTTAAACAGTTTTAAAAAACAGTCTTTTTCATCACCAACTCCCTGATTTAGCCATGCATCGTTAAAGCCGTATCTATAGAGCAAATAGCACATTGACGAAGCCCACGATTTCTTATTGTTTTCATGTATAAAAACAGACATCCTGTAAGCTTTGTGAGGAAGTCGATAATTTGCCATTTTCAAGATTTTTAACCAATATTTAACAGACTTGATATAAATATTAACAAACAGGGGGTATCTTCCGGTCTCACCATAAACAGATATCATTAGGGGTTCTGATACTGACATTTAGGAAACGTTTTATTGCAAACAGGTGCACTCTTTCTATAATTTTCAAATCTGTATTTAGACCCCAGATTTCAGCCCCGTAAGACAACATCGGCTGAATTTGAGCATCGAATAATTTGAAAAATATTGCATGAGATTTTTCCCCTAGTGTTCTCAAAAGTCTGAAGATACTCACAATGCTTTTCCTAGCACGATCTGACATATCGGTAAGAGTATGAGAAAATGAAAGTCTTGTTGATAAAATTATGCCCAAATATTTATAAGCGTTCACAACTCTAATGCAATGAGTACCATACATCCACGTTTCGATGGAACTTAGATATCCACCATTTCTGAATACAACTACATTTGATTTTTCAAGATTAACTGTCAGGCCTAGTTTGTGCGACATTTCATACAGAACATATAACTGATTTTGTAAACCACACACCGTATCTGACAAAAGAACAACATCGTCAGCAAACAACATTATACAAATTTCAAGTACGTCAGGAATCAGTTGGACGCCATGTCTACCACGCAGACAAATTTCTTTAGCTAATTCATCAATAAACATCAAAAACAATACAGGACTGCAAGTTTCACCTTGCTTCACTCCCCTTGGACACACAAAAGAGTCTGTTAGGTCACCCCCAGCTCTGACTTTAGCTTTCACAACTTCATACATGCTGGTGATCGCTTTAAACATTCTACTGATACCCTTAATCCCATTCTTTTGCAGCACAGTCCACAGTTTGGTTCTATCTACAGAATCAAACGCCTTGCGAAAGTCGATAAAAGCAACATACATCTTTTTATGGTATACGAGTTGTTTTTCTATAAGTGAGAATAGCGTAAATATATGATCGATTGTGCTGTATTTTTTACGGAAACCTGCTTGGTTCTCTCCAATCAGATGATTTGATTCTAACCATTTGTTTAAGCGATTATTAAGGACATGACTGTATATTTTGCTGGAAATGTTTAATAATGATATTCCTCGATAATTGTCAGGATTTTCTTTATCACCCTTTTTATATAAAGGTTGAATTATTGCTTCTGTCCAACAGTCGGGATATAATCCCGTGGAAAATAACCTATTGAAAAATTTTGTAAGATAAGAAACAACGCTCACAGCAGAGTGTTTAAAAAATTCACTGATAATACCATCTGGACCTGCAGATTTATTATTCTTTAACGCTCGAATCGCAGTGTAAACTTCATGCTCAGAAATGTCTTTTTCTAAAGGTTCTATATCGATATCCTTATCACGAGTTGTCTCAGCTGTTTCATTATCACATGTGATTGAGTGTTCATGATCATTAAATATCTTCTGAAAATGTTCAAACCATTGTTGCTTGCTTATTGCGTTAGCTACGGATTTTATGCCCAAGATATTTCTTTATTTTTGTCCAGAATGCTGTCGGATTTTTGATAGTTTCCTGTAACGAGCTAAGAAGTTCGCGATCTGCTTTGCCTTTTTTTTGCCTCAGGAGTTCTTTGTACTCTCTGCGGTTGTCCAGGTATGACTGGTTGTCATCTGGATCGTCAGTGTTATTAAATTTCCTCAACTTTTGACGTACGTCTTTTCTACAGTCTCTACAATCTTTGTCAAACCATTTTTGATTTTGAGGTTGCCCAGTGTTGATGACTGTCTTCATACTTGCACCCTGCATTTAAAAGAGCTTCGTTAAATTTACCAAGTGACTCGTTTACGTCAATATCAATTAAGTTTTCGGCTTCTCTAAACATTTGTTTTGTTAGGTCTGTTCCAATATTGGAAAGAAACTCATCTAGATGTTCTTTCTTCCATTGATATTTTTTCGAATCTAACAGTTTGTACTTTTAGCATGGAGTCAGAGACATTTGAATGAAAAGAAAGCTCTATTGGCATATGTTTGTGTTCTATTTTTTGCTGTATAATCATTTTCAGAGGAAACCGTTGTAGATTTTTGAAACAAAAGTAATCTACAACGCTACAGCCAGTGTTGGAGATGTACGTGAAGTTCGAGGATTTATCATCTTCAAAGCCCCCATTCATTATAAGAAAACCAAATTCATCACATACATTCAACAAATATTTTCCAAAATCATTCAACACACGATCTTTAGATAATCGTCTGCCACGTTCACTGGTATGGTCCTGATGACCGACGCTTTCGATGAGATCGTCAACGACATCATATTCAATGGTGTTGGAACAGCCAGTACGTGCATTAAAGTCACCAATAGAATGAACGAAACATCACCCACACTCTCAATCACTTCCAAAATACATTGCTCCAGCATAGCGACACCATTATAAACATCTGTTTTCTTTGTAGTAGCTGGACGAACTTGGGGGTAAATAAATGCCCATTAAGACAACATGGGCCTCTGTTTTCATTAGTTCCTTATCAAGGCTTAATGCTATTATATTGTCATATTCGAGTGGTATTCTTTCCACATATTTCATAAGTTCTTTTCTCTAACCATAAGAATAAGACCACCAGATAATCGTGCAGTTACAGCATCTGACAAACTAACAGCAGGGGAGACAAAACACATCATAGTTGGGGAATAAATAGGGTGCAGATGGAAATGTTGTTGCAAAAGTCTCAACCATAAGACAAAAATCAAAACCGGAAAAGTACATACGCATTTCTGGGATCCTGTAGACATGCCAGTCCTTCAATATTATATGACATGAAATGTAAACCAGAAGTAGATAGATCGCGGTTTATCGTAGAACTGATATGGGCCGGGCCGCGTCCCTATTTATTATATTTTGTTGATTTGGAAGTGTTTTTTTGCTATTCTTTGCTGTTGACACACTCTCAGCCAATGTCAGCTGCCTTCTATCGTGGGTATGTGACGTTGACGCACTTCTAAGACGTCTCTGAACACTAGCCGTACGGGTATGACTTCGAGTTCTGTCTTGACTCACTGGGACTGGCGAAGTCCGGATCTCGTCAATGGAATGGGTAGCAACAACAGTCAATTGCTCAGGCTGGGTAGGGCAGTCTTCCGCGGATGCACTGGAAATGTGCTCCTTAGGAGATGTGGCGCTAGAGTTTTCACGATCACTGTTTTCGTCACCAGCGCCAAACGCAGGTGACACACGTATACCAGCAGCTTCTGCTGCAGGAGATGCCTCATGTACCCCGGGGTGACTCGTGCACGGAGCAGCTGTATCTGCCGGTGCGACGGAGTGCTGTTGTTTTTTCATCACGATCAGAGGTCTGTTCAGCATCACTGTACGGTTTTTCAGATGTGGTTTTCTCAGCAACTTCGAAATCAATAGAGCTTCCTGGACAGGTAGCACCAGCAGGCTCCCTCAGATCACCGCTGCATAGTGTGTCTGTGATCTGTTTCTCCGAGGTGGCGGCTCTGCAGTGACTGTGTGATGTATGGTATCCCACCCTGGCCCTGACTGACCGAGAAACACTCGTGCCACAGTCAGGGGGAACAGAAGGGAATCCTGAAGGTGATGGCGATGAATCACAAGCTCTCACTGCTACAGGTTGGCTGACTTCCTCAGCAACAGTAGGCACAGGAATGAGGTTCGCGCGGTTTAGAGGGTGGCTGTCAAACTGGGGATGATTTTTATAGTCCTGCCCCGTGGAGTGATATTGATAGTAGTAGTAGGGACCATTCCCATAATACCCCCCCTGCCCACTTCACTCTCGATCCCTCCCGCCAGTGCCAGTACCCTGGTACCAGTTGTTGATGCCTCCACTATCCCAGTGATGACTGGGGTATTCCGTGTAGTCGGGGGGGGGGGGGGGGGGTGTATGGTCTGTTGTACTGGTATCCCTGGGATGCTCTTGAATGACGTTGCTGCTGATCAGTGTGCAGCTCGGTACGTCCTGTGGTGTTGTCAACCCCCCCGCCGAAGTACTTCGGCAAAAGTGCCACG
>JADBJO010006153.1:51192-61192 GCA_016801955.1 Conus betulinus
GGAGCAGAGCTGAAGCCAATGATCGTTGGCGCATTGCCTGGCACACTGCTGGACTTTGCTGCGAGCAGCACGGAGAACCTAAAGGTTCAGCTCGCGCTGGGATTGGTTTTGTATGCTGTCAGGGCGTTTCTCTTGGTCTCGATGACTGGTGTCACTTCTTCTAAATGGGCTTCGAACCAATCAGCTGACTTGCTGGTCTTTTTGCCAAAGGTGGACATGGTGGCGTTGTAGACTGCATCTCTGAAGTATTCCCATTGGTCTTGGGCATTTGCAGTGGGTGGGCCAGGGAGAGAATCCTCCAACACGCGCATGAACTCCTCCACTTTTCTTTGATCGCGTGTTTTGCTGGTGTCGATGCGAGGCTGGCCCTCCTTTCTCGTACTGTGCAGTCTCTTCGCGCGGAGCTTCACTTTGCTGCACACCAAAGAGTGGTCAGTGTCACAATTGGCGCTCTGGTAGCTGCGAGTGATCTTGATGCTGGAAAGATTGACACGTCTGGTGAGGATCAGATCGAGATGATGCCAGTGTTTTTGAATCGAGGGTGTCTCCAGGAGACTCGATGCTGAGGATTCGTGTTGAAGAAGGTGTTACTGACGCACAACCCATGATGACAGCAGAGAGCTTGCAGGCGCTGGCCATTCTCGTTCATTTTCCCGGTGCCGAACTGACCCGAGCAGGTGGCCAGGAGTTGTGATCGACACCTACTCTGGCGTTGAAATCGCCTGCGATGAATAATAATTCTCTGTCGGGAACTCTCCTTATAGCAGCACTGAGGTCGTCATAAAACTTGTCTTTTGCTTCTGCTGTGGATGCCAAAGTTGGTGCGTAGGCACTAATTAGACTGAATGGTCCCAATGATGTTTGGAGTCGGAGAGACAGGATTCGTTTTGTTCCTTCTACTGGTGGGGTTAGAGACTCCAATAATCTGTTTCTAACTGCGAATCCCACGCTGTGTTCTCTGACCTCGTCTGATGGTTTGCCCTCCCAGAACAGGGTGAAGTCTCTCAGCCTCACAGATACTGTTTCTGGGAGCTGGGTTTCTTGAAGGGCGACAATGTCCATCTGCAGTCTGCTCAGTTCTCTGTCGATGACGGCTGTCTTGGGAACATCGTTTCCTTCCTGCAGGTCGTCAGAAAAGCCTGATGTCATTGTCCTTACGTTCCACGTATCCAATTTAAGGGCGAAAGTTTTCATTTTTCTATTGCCTGGTGCATAGTTATCGATCCGCTAGTCGGTTTTCACCCTAAACCCCACGCACCCAGTGAGGCTAACGGACCGTTCTATTACGATGGTTACCTCAGTAGTTACCTCGATGGAACATTTATCATGCTGGACGTTTCCATTCTGCCACAGTGGTTACCTCAATCGAGCATCTATCATTCTGAACTTTTTTTCCGTTCTGCCACGCCAGTACCTCAATGGAGCATCTCTCACGCTGGCCTTTTCCATTTTGCCACTCTGGGTACCGCAGTGGTCACTCAATGGAACATTTATCACGCTGGACTTTTCCGTTCTGCGACAGTGGTACCTCAACAAGGCATTAATCATACTGGACTTTTCCATTCTGTTACAATGCTCACCTCAATGGAACATTTATCACGCTGGACGTTTCTATTCTGTCGCAGTGGTTACCTCAATGGAGCATTTATCATGTTGAACTTTTTCCCTTCTGCCACACTGGTATTTCAATCGAGCATTTGTCACGCTGGACTTTTCCATTCTTTCACAATGCTTACATAATGGAACATTTATCACCCTGGACATTTCTATTCTGCCACAGTGGTTACCTCAACGGAGCATTTATCACACTGGACTTTTCTATTCTGCCACACTAGTTACCTCAAGGGAGCATTTTTCATGTTGGACGTTTCTAATCTGCCACAGTGGTTACCTAAACGGAGCATTTATCACGCTGGATTTTCCCAGTCTGCTACAGTAGTTACCTCAGCAGTTACCGTGATGGAGCATTTATCACATTTTTTTCTGTTCTGCCACAGTAGTAACCTCAGTAGTTACCTCAATGGAGCATTTATCACGCTGAATTTTTCTTTTCTCTCCACGGTGGTTACCTCACTGGTTACTGCAATGGAACATTTATCACGCTGGATTGTTTTCAGTCTTTTAAAGTGGTGACTTCAGTGAGTTATTTCTGATGCTGGCCTTTTCCTGCCTACTAGAAACGAGGCCTCAGTGGAACGTTTGTCATGCCGGAATTTCCCATGTCCTGTACAGTTCACTTCAGTGGAATGTCCCCCTTCTCATGTACAGTGCACCATAGTGGAATAATTATCACGCTGGAATTTCCCAGTCTCCTGCACAGTTCACCTCAGTGGGGTATTTTATAATGTGGAATTTCCCATTCTCTTGTACAGTTCACCACAGTGGCGTATTCATCACGCTGAAATTTCCCTGTTTCCTGTACAAGTCACCACAGTGGCGTATTCATCAAGCTGGATCCCCATTCTCCTGTACAGTGCACTATAGTGGAATATTTCTCGCGCCAGAATTTCCCATTTCTCCTGTACAGTTCACCTCAGTGAGATATATATCACGCTGGAATTTCTCATTCTCCTGTACAGTTCACCTTAGTGGAGTATTTCTCAAGCTATTATGTCGCAATCTCCTGTACATTTCACCTTAGTGGAGTATTTATCACACCGGAATTATCCATTCTCTGTACAGTTTCAAAATGGAGCGACTGATGGTGGAGAACGAAGCAAAATTTAGAAAGAGTGGGGGTTAGTCTCTGTGCAGTTCACCACGGTGGAACATGCTAGAATTTCCCATTCTCCCTGCAGAGTTCACCTCAGTAGATTATTTGATGATAGTATGGTCAGCAAGATCAGCTCCAACCTAAAAGTTATGTTTATTTAAAGAAAACCCTGACGTTTTAGGCTATGGATAAGTGTAAATTACACAAAACAATTCCTCATGAAACATAACCTTTTCTGATAGCAACATCAAAAGGAAGACAAATGTAACCGAGCACATTTCTGGTGGGGTTTCAGTGACTAAGACATTGAAGTAGTGGACAGCCATCGTGTTGTAGGTTTGTATATTGACAATGATCTCTATTGGTCTTACCACATTAACATGCTATCTGAATTAATATTCATAGAAACCTACTGTGACCTTTCGCAGGCAACTAAAAGAGCACAGAAAGCAGTTATTTTGAGATTGTCATGTCTAAGCGAGACCATTTATCTGGAGTACTCAGTAGAAAGTATATTTTCTGTCAATAAAATTAATGTTTTGCTTATGCACAAACATTCTAGTACAATTGAAAATTCACCTCTTTGGTTATGAACATTTTGTTTGTTTGTGTGTTTATTTGTGTTATTGTTCCCCTTGTCTTGGTTCCATTTTCTTTAAAGAAAAATGTTATTAATTTATTCCTCCTTCCTCCCTTTTATTTATTTTCTGTCTTTCATTCATACATTCATTCATTGTTTCATTCATTCATTCGTTCTTTCTTTCTTTTCCTTCTCCCCACTTTGATTTATTTCTTTGGTTGGAGCTTTCCTCTCCCTCATTTTTTTGTACTCCCAGTTCTTATAGAACAGGGAGTACTTTAGAATGGGAAGGAAGAAATGCTGTGTGTGTGTGTGTGTGTGTGTGTGTGTGTGTGTGTGTGTGTGTGTGTGTGTGTGTGCGTCCGTCTGTGGTCAAAATGTGTTCCACTCGCTCCAGACAAAACTACTGAAAGTACCGGGCTGATCTTTCTGAAATTTGTAGGTATGTTCATTATGGGTCACGAATAATGCCCGATGTTTTAGGTTACCGTTATAGCCATTACTGACAGCTGTAACGGCCTGTAACGGTTTTCCTTCTTCGTGGAATATCTAAGAAAGTATCTGGCCGATCCTTGTGAAAATTAGCAGGCATTTTCATTAGGGGTCACGGATGATGCCCGATGTTTTCGTTTACCTCGTTATAGGCGGTACTAATGGCTGTAACGGCTTGTAGTTTTTTTTTTTATCTTTATGGAATATCTCAGAAAGTACTTGGCCGATTTTCTGAGAATTTGTTGGTATGTTCATTATGGGTCACGAATAATGCCCGATGTTTTAGGTTACCGTTATAGCCGTTACTAACAGCTGTAACGGCCTATAACGGTTTTTCTTCTTCATGGAATATCTAAGAAAGTACTTGGCCGATCTTTGTGAAAATTAGCAGGTATGTTCATTATGGGTCCCAATAAAGCTCGATGTTTAGTTTAGCGCTATAGCCGTTACTAACGACTGTACGGCCTGTAACGGTTTTTTTTTTTCTTCACGAAATATCTCAGAAAGTACCCGGCCGATCTTTGTGAAAATTAGCAGGTATGTTCATTATGGGTCACAGATGATGCCCGATGTTTTAATTTACCGTTATAGCCGTTACTAACGGCTTCTAGCGGTTTTTCTTCTTTATGGAACATCCCAGAAAGTACTAAGCCGATCTTTGTGAAAATTAGCAGGTGCGTTCAATATGGGTTACAGATGATGCGCCATGTATTAGTGTACCATTATAGCCGTTACTAAACGCTATAACGGCTCATAACGGTTTTTCTTCTTTATGAAATATCTCAGAAAGCACTTTGTCGATCTTTCTGAAAATTTATAGATATGTTCATTATGGGCGACGGATAATGCCCGACGTTTCAGTTTACCGTTATAGCCTTTACTAACGGCTTTAACGGCCCATAATGGTTTTTCTTTTTATGAAATATCTCAGAAAGTACTTGGTTGATCTTTTTGCAAATTTGTAGGCATATTCATTTTGGGTCATGGATGATGCCCAATGTTTAAGTTTACGGTTATAGCCGTTACTAACGGCCCATAATGGTTTTCTTCTTTATGGAAAATCTCGGAATGTTCTTGGCCGATCTTTCTGAAAATTTGTAAGTATGTTCATTATAGGTAACAGATGATGGCCGATGTTTACCAGAATAGCCATTAATAACGGTTATACATGGCCAAGACTGGTTTTTAATCTTTATGGAATTTCTCACGCGTACTCAGGATAAAACTGGGAGTACGTCTACATGCTTTGCATCTTGTTTTATGTTTCGTTCACCCTTCTTTTAGTCTTTTTTCCTGTCCTTGTTACTGCATGCTCGTTTGTTTTCATGTGAGAGCAAACAATGGAACGAGAGAGAGAGAGAGAGAGAGAGAGAGAGAGAGTCGAAATTTCAGCTACATTTGCATTTGACGTATTTATTGTAAACTGTGTTGGAGAAAGTGAACTGGCTTGAAAAGAGATATAAATCAGCAGTAGGTTTGAAAACGATAATCAGAGTACAGCTTACCAGTCTAGTCCTGCTGGCATTAGTCGACCGTTCATCGTCTGAACGTGCAGATAACAGCTTTAACATCTCCAACTTCACCTGCAAGTCAAACGTCTGAAAAAACAGTATTCATCTGAGCAGTTTTTGACATATGCGGCCTAAGTTTGAGCTGCTGTCTCTGTCACCAGCATCATCGATAATGTGGTTTAGACATGCACCATACACTTGTTTTGCAATTTCTATTAAAATCCATGTCTTATAAAAAAAAACACGTAGCGTAGTGCATGCTATGTTCAAAGTATACCGACACATTTCACCAAAAAACATAACGTTGAAGGTTTTGGCATTTGCATTCAAAGCTTTTTACACGCAAAACGTTGTAATGTTTCTACGATTTTTTTCATTGCGTCATATCCCAAAACTTGGATGCATTCGGAACTATAAGTTTTACGTGGGCATCACATTGCTTGATGAATAGTGACTTGTCTACATTTCCAAGTTGTCCACTTTGTTATCATCATTTCCAGAGCTTCACATAAATTGTCACACTGTACTGAATGAATTAGGACAACATTAATGGATTTCTAAAACTCTACATCAGAATTTCAACTACGTTCTTCTGATAATCAAGAGAATCACATACAGATATAATAGACTAGGACAAATTTCAGAAAAACAAACACCTTCAGGCATTTCTTGTTAGGAGCTGTCAGACAACACTTGCTAATGGATTTGGGTGTGTTGAATCCATTTCTTTTGTCTGACAAGACTGAAACTGCTTAGATGGCCTGGAACATCATGTTATTCAAAATGGCTGACAAACGAAAGTACGGAACTGGTTTTGATTCAAATACACCTTATTTGCTTATGTTTTACACCACTTGCGCTAAACTTTGATATTTTTTTGTTGTTGTTGTAAATTTCTAGCTGTATAAATCTCTTTCTGCCATTTGATTTCGATTATTTTAAAATAAGTGTCAAAAACAGTATAAAAGAACACTAAAAAGTGACAAGAAACCTTACAGTGGCTTCATACCTTCACGTTTTGACCGAAATTGAATGTTTTTTGCAGAAAGACTTGGCAAAATATTCATAAGTTGACTAATAACGACCAGGTCGGATATCTTAAAGGTAGAAAAACTGCAACGATCATAAGATCAATGGACGGTGTAATCAACTACTTTAACAAACGCATTGAAGCGGGATATCTACTTGCCGTCGATTTCTCCAAAGCTTTCGACTCGATATCTAGCACGTTTTTTTGTTACATGCGTTTGATATTTTTGGTCTTGGTACCAACTTTAAAAGGTGGGTATAAGTCTTAAACAATGGTAGCTCTAGTAGCATCAATCATGGAGGCTGGATTTCTGAACCTTTTGATGTTTCATGCGGTATTAGACAAGGATGTCCTTTTCACCACTGGCGTTTGTATTGGCTGTTGAGCTGCTTGTTGTCAAAATTAGAAACGGTACCATAGACGGCATTAAAGCATCCACAATTCATTGCCAAACCCCCAGTTCATATCAAAATAAACAAATGGCAGACGACACAACACTTTTTCTGAAAACCAGAGAGATGTGATGACAAGTTTAGATTTCCTTGCTAGATTTGAAAGATTTTCTGGACTTAGACTAAATGCACAAAAAAAACAAGGTCTTAAGAATGGGAAGAAAGATTGAAGATGAAAGCATTCCATTGACTGTTGTCAGTAAAATAAAGATATTGGGCATTTATTTTGAAACAAAGTGGCGAGAGACATTGACGACAATTGATTACAGAGACTAGATCAAATGAATTCTCTTATTAAGGAATGAAGCAAACGTGACCTTAACATCCAAGTAAAGTTGTTTTTATTAAGACCTTTTTAATAAGTCATTTACATATGTAATACAGTCCATAGGTCTTCCCCATAATATTTGAAGCAAAGTGTGTCAAACGTAAAGTCATAGAAGCTGAGTACGGGGAGGGAGATCTTAAAATCGTAAATATGATCGGTTTACAAAAATGCTTTAATTTACAATGGGCAGGAAAACTGTTTGAAGCAACTTATAAAGAAAACTGGTGTCTAATTCCAAAAGGGCATTTGTAAAAGCTCGCAAGACACGACAGAATTTTTTCACATAAACTGTAAAAGCAAAACTTTTCTCACAAAGAAAATAATCGTTTCCATGCCACTCAAGTTGCTGCTTGGCAGAGAGACCCCGGAGGAGACATGGGTTGAGGACACTTCAGCCTTCAAACAATTACTCAACCCTTAAAGTATCTGAGGCCATAGACAAGCTCGTTCCTGCACAGGTTATAGAAGGCCGCTCAGAACCTACAAATACATCTGACATCAAGCATGAGTGGTTCAATGCAACCTCTGAAAATGAAAGTGCTGTTTAGGCCGTAGCCAAGGACATGACTTTCAACTTCATGAGCAGCAAGGAGAAGGACAGTGAGACAGGCTGGACACAATTCAACCAAACTATCAGCACGGCTGACCCAGCAGTGACTAGCATTGGGTATATATGCCCATCATACAAGCTCCAGCTCATGAATTGGACTCCGTCAGCACTGTCATTCAGAGATGCAACACAAGTTGCTAACAAACTGGGGCAACACTATGTTGTGCTAACAGTTGACGAAGCCTTGCTCTGCAAAGCAATGGAGTTCAAATGGGCGAAAAACAGAATACCAGAACCTTGTGGTTGTCAGGCTTGGTGGCCTTCATATCTCACTTAATTTCATGAAGGTCATTGGAAAGATATGGAATGTTCAGGACTTGTGGAATTGTGGGAAGAAAGCAATCGTCTTGGACCAAAGACCGCGGAACAAGTTCTGGCAGTAAAGTCGTACATCAGAGGCATGAGATCTCACAAATTGACACTTCAAGCCATGTGGAGAATCCTGCTTCCTCAGCTGTTGCAATTCATCAATGAAGAAAAGAGAGGACTGAAAGAGGAGATTGAAGATAATGTACAGAAGGAAGATACAGACGCGCTGCTGTCTCTTCTTGCTTCAAAGTAGATCAGAGATCTTGTGGATGACTTTGTTGCATCCCATGGTGATGCCAACTTTCTGTTTTGGTGGACGTACGTACAAATGGTGGAAATCATGCTAATGTTCACCAGAGCAAGCAGAGATGGTGACTGGGAAGCTGCATCTACCGCATTCACGTTCATGCTTCCATATATGATGTGATATGACCACACTAACTATGCACACTGGGGCTGTGTGTACGTGAGCGAAATGCAACAACTGCCAG
This sequence comes from Conus betulinus, assembly GCA_016801955.1. Lineage (NCBI taxonomy): Eukaryota > Metazoa > Mollusca > Gastropoda > Neogastropoda > Conidae > Conus > Conus betulinus. Next base: position 59,709 of record JADBJO010006153.1, read on the forward strand.
AAGAGGTCAGAGCTGAATTTGAAGCTGGAAACGTTGTGATGAAACGTGGGAAGCAGCCTTTCAACCAAGTTGACCCAGATCAGAGCCAGGAGAGGCTAAATGGGACAGTGAAAAAGTGTGGCGGAATCGTGGGTATCACAAAAACACCATCAACTTTGAGCAGATGGACGCTGTCCTACAATATGCGATCCCACATTTCCTGTGAAACCAGAGAAGCTTTTGACACTGGTCTAGAGGATACTGTTAACCGTAATGAGTGCAACAGAGGAAGCAGAAAGCAGGACAGGAAAGATGAAGATAGTGTGTTCACTACTCTGAAGAACTTCAAACTGTTCTCCAGCGATGATCCTGAAGAACTGCCAAACATTAAAATCAAAGATCTCGCCCACAAGAGCATTGAGGAGGACTTGCTAACTGCACAGCAGAAAGGTCAAAATCAGTTGAACACGTTTTTGTTGATGAGAGGTTGCTCCTTCATACTGAAAGGAAGATACAGTTTCGTGATGCCTTGACAAAGAACAAGCCACTAACTTTTGCAAGTCTGTATGAAGTAAACCAGAAGAATGTGCATAGTACCAAACAGAAAACAAAACAGGCAGACAGGAAGATTCTTCAGAGATTGATCATTGCCTATCAGGCAGGACGGAACGTTGACCTCCCCATGGTTTTAAAACACGAACTGATGCAAGTACCCTCTGCACTAGCAGAGGTGAATGGGACGCTACGTTCTGGTTCAAAAGCGCTTCTGCTTCAGGCGCTCACTCGTTAAGTACCCTGTCCACCAAACATGGATGAGGCTGTTCTTAGTGACAATGCCATACTTCTTGTTGATGGACAGGCACTGATCTGCAGCATTGGAAAAACCCCAACAGACTACATTTGGAGACGTTTTCATCAATACTCTTTATCAAGCTGAGCAAGGTTTCAAACGCATTGATGTAGTTTTTTGACAGATACAACCACACTTCCATCAAGACAGAAATACGGAGAAGACGAGGTAAAAATTCTCAGCCAATCAGAAAAAGACATTGATGAAGGCAGAGACGTGCCCCTAGCAGCAAAGTGGGAGAACTACATTTCTCACCCTGATAACAAGACTGACCTGGCGAAGTTTTTTGTCAAGACAGATCATACTGCATGCTCCAGTTGACCAAACTATTGTTGCAGGTGGTGGCTTCAGTGATGTCACACAGGTGGAGTCTTCAAACCCCAGTACAGATGTACGTGCTCTGGGAGGCTTCACGCGAGGAGGCTGACACCATGATAATTATGCACTGTGTACACGGTGACGCTGAGGCAAGCAGCATTGTTGTGTCCTCCAGGGACACGGATGTTGCAGTTCTGCTGCTGGTGCATTTTCATCGCATCAAGTGTCCCAAAGTCTGGATAAAAGCAGGCACTGCCAAATCCAGAAAAACACATCCCCATCCATGCTGTTATAGAAACCACAGCCATTGAAAGAGATAAACTCCAAAACCTTGCTG
>JADBJO010006153.1:66192-81192 GCA_016801955.1 Conus betulinus
ACATTTTACTTTCTCATACATAACTTTGATACACTTAAATAACTTACCAGTTATGCCAGTTTGTAATAAAATAGGCCATAGATTTCTATAAATCGAATCAAATGCTTTTTTCAAAGTCTATGAACGCTACATAAAGTTTACCGTTATATGAAAAAACTGCTTTTGCACAAGTGCTAACAACATATATGTGATCAACTGTCGAACATCCTTTTTTAAAGCCTGCGTGATACTCACCTGTAATATTGTTCTCGTCTATCCATTCTTGTAATCTGTTGTTAATAAAAGAACTATTAAGTTTGCTGCTTACATCAGTAATAAAAATGCCTCTATAATTATTGGGTTTATTAACATTTCCTTGTTTTAAACAATAGTAAAATAATGGATTCTGTCCAATTTTCCGGAAATACCCCATTGTCAAAAAGTGTATTGAATAATTTTTGTGAGAACATTTACGACTTGATCATTCGAATATTTCAGTAACTCGCTAATAATGCCATCTGTACCTGCTGTTTTCCAAACTTTCAGTTTTCTTATGGCCAACAATACTTCCACTTCAGAAATAGGACGATTCATGTAAATATCACTGTTGCTATCAGCCGGATCTTCATAAATGGAAGTATTTACATCTATTTTTAATGACAACTTAAAGTGCTGGAACCACTTGTCAACTGTAATCTCGTTTCTTTGCTGTTTTCTATTAAAGGAAGCTTTACGGACAATGTTCCATAATTCTCTCTGTTTTTTTTTGTTTGTTTGTTTTTTTGTTGTTGTTGTTTTTACTGATGTCACAAGCTTGTTCAATAATGTATTGTTAAACTCTTTACTCTTCCTTACCACCAAAAGTTTATATTCACGCCGAGCAACGGTATATACGTTTGCCAGTCCTCCCTATCTAATGTCCTACAACTAACTCTGAGAAGGCTTCTTACTTTTTTTTTATTTTTTAAAATTTTTTTTAGTGGTTTCACATTCCTGGTCGAACCAATCACGTGGTACCTTCTCCTTATTGACATTTATATGCTTCTTCATACAATCCGCACAGTCTTTATTTATCTAACTTATTGGTGATCAGATCATGCAAGTTATTTTCACTTTGCTTGTTAGTTTCACCCGGTCTCCTGGGTATGGCGTAAAAAATCAAATTATTACGCTTTGATCTACCCCATGGTCATCAGCCTTTTTTTTTTTTTTTTCTCCAGTTCATCAACTTTAGATCAGCGTTTTCCAGTGACAGTTCAAGATTTTGCTCTCTGAGCACCCCCATCTCCTGAACAAGATCTTGGAAAATGGTTTGCGAAGTGGTGTACTGCAAAATCAGTTCTCTGATCCCCTTTCCACATCAGCAAACTTGCTGCCGTCATGGAGTCCACTTCGCCATGACGTCTGCCCACGGAGTCTGCTGTGAGATGGGAGGAGTCGTGGGAGTCGTCTGCTCGCTGTCCCATCCACTGCCTCTGTCCAAGCTGGTCCCGTGTAGACCGCTGCTGGCCAGTCTGGACTGCCGGAGGTTGTCCGTCCTTGGTCCCGGATTCTGCTCCACATCGCCACATAGCAGGCGAAATCCGCCCCAGTACATCAGAGTGAGGAGCAGACCTAGTATAACACCGTCCGCTCTGCAACGGGGTGACAGCATGGCGATGGCCGATTTTTCATTCGTTCTCTTCAACATGAAAGCTTGAAATACAGCAAGGAAACAGCCGCATGACGACCTGAAGATAAGCGGTACGGAAGGCCTGGCGCCTTACACATGTACCTGCTAAGTCTTGGGGCAGAACACTTGTACAGTTCGGTACTAGTGGCATTTAAAGCGCAGCCATCTGAGTGCGGCTTGCTCAGCTTGATGTCAATTCACGCCCCCTGAGAGAGAGAGAGAGAGAGAGAGAGAGAGAGAGAGAGAGAGAGAGAGAGAGAGAGATATGAACACACACACACACACACACAGTCACATTCACAAAGTAGCGCGTACACACGCACGAGAGAGAGAGAGAGAGAGAGAGAGAGAGAGAGAGAGAGAGAGAGACTCAAGACTCAAGACTCAAGATTATTTATTGTAGAAGGTCATCCGACCCATTACAATTATACATGCAAACTCCTTTGTGTTAATGCACACACGCGCGCGCGCGGGCGCGCGCACGCACGCACGCACGCACGCGCACACACACACACACACACACACACACACACACACACACACACACACACACACACACACTGTATGGCTGTTTCTAAATAGTGTCCTGCAAATTACAACAGCAAACAAACAGGGAAACAACGACGAACACAAATGCTAAACAGTTACATACGATATTAGCTAATAATATGATTACACATGTGATACACGGCGTTTGTTAGAGTAGTAAATAAAACGTCCTAAATCATGGAGATGCTCATCGTGTTGCATTAACTTTTCCAGGGTTCTGTCAGTTGGATGCTTTGTATACCGAGATGGAATGTACTCCCGTAAATCATTCAAAGACCTGCAGTAAAACATAACATGCATTTCATCTTCGAGGCCAGCATCACACAGAGGACATTTCAAATCATTTTGATGATCGGGAGCGTATCTCATTTTATGAGTACGTAATTCAGAGGCACCTATTCTAAACCTAATCAAAACATCTCTGATGTGTTTATTTTTAACTACTGTGAAATAAGATTCCAGCGACAGAGAAGATTTAAAAGAACGGTAAACACTAAATCTACTGCTTTTTTGAATGTGTTCTTGCCAGTTTTGACTATGACAGTCAACCAGTCTTTGCTTGAATGAGCTCAGGAATCTGCGCATGTTATCTACGCCTTGATGCTCCCAAACAAACCGAATCCAAATTTGAACAAAGTATCCCGAACCCGTGACGCCCAGCATACTTTACCTTGATCACACAATATCAAAAGCATATCATATGATTTACGCGGAAGTCTTGATCGATCCATTCTTGTAAGTCTTAGCCCATACTTAATGCATGATAAGTAAGAAAAAATATGTAAAGGATAACGTCCAGTCTCACCGTATACCATGTCATTTGGTGTCCTTGGGCTAACTCAACAGCTTTTTCAAGGCAAACATGTGCACTTTTTTCTATTCTAGAAGATCCAGTCAGTCCCCAAATTTCAGAGCCATATAGAAGGATAAGTTTTATTTGAGCATCAAATAACTTTAGAAAAATCTTGGTCGAAAAGTCACCCATCTTCCATTAAGGTTTTGAACATATCAATAACACCTTTCTTGGCTTTAGTCGCCAAGTCTTCCAGAGCCCTAGAGAACGATAATCTGGTAATAAAAAACAACCCTAACTATTTGTAAGAATTTACTACTTCCATTTGAAGGCTGTTATATGTCCATGCCTCACGTCGACAAATATAGCCACCATTCCTGAAAATGATTATTTTTCATTTGTCAAGATTGACATGTAAATCTAATTCAGATGCCTTAATTGCAAGAACATTGAGCTGGTTCTGAAGTCCAGCAACTGTGTCTGATAAAAGTACAATGTCGTCTGCAAAAAGTAAAATAAACAGCTCAATCATGTCAGGGTTCAGTTGAATGCCGTGTCGTCCATTTTCAATTATTCCTGAGGCCAGTTCGTAATGAACAGAAAAAAAAGTAGCAGACTGGTAACCTCGCCTTGTTTTAAGCCTTTGTAGCAAGTGAATGTTTCCGTCATCTTGATCCCACAGCGTACTCGAGCTTTTACAGTTTTATACATGCTTTGGATTGTCAATAACATTTTCCCTTTAATTCCAGATTACACAATATAGGCCAAAGTTTTCCGTGTGAAATTAGATCGAAAGCCTTACGGAAGTCAATGAAAGCAACAAATAATTTCCTGTTTCTACATAGGTATTTTTGAATCATCGAAAAAAGAGTAAAAATGTGATCGATGGTTGAATGAATGATCTTTCCGAAAACCAGCTTGAATTTCTCCTAGCAGACCTTTAGATTCAACCCATTTGGGCAGTCTCTTATTGATTATGTAACTGTACAATTTACCACTTAAATTCAAAAGTGAGATACCTCTATAGTTGTCAGGTTTGTGCAGATTACCCTTCTTATGCACAGGTTGTATGATAGCCTCGGTCCAAGCTGCTGGGTACTGACCTGATGAAAACACAGCATTAAAAAATCTCAGAAGAAAAGGAACAACTATATCCCTTGAAGATTTGAGTAATTCAGGCAAAATGCCGTCTGGACCTGCTGCTTTGTTATTTTTTAAGTGATTAATTGAGCCTACTACTTCTTCTTGAGTAACATCCTCATTCAATGGTCCAAAATCTGAATTATCATTTTCTTCTTCAAAGTCTGGTTCAAAAATCGGAGAATCGTCATCCTCAGAAACATTAGTATCTACTTCAAAGACCCTCTTAAAGTGTTGCAACCACTCTACATCTGTAATATTACCAACCTTTCTACTTTTCATTGAAAAATGTTTTACTTTTTTCCAAAACTGTCTGGAGTCGTTTATATTCTGTTCAAGTTCTGCTCAACATTTGGTTTTGTATGTTTTTTTTCCTTATAATCCAATAAACTTTTGATATGACCTTCTCTTCTCAAAGTATTTGTGTCCATCCTCTGTGGGGTTTTCTTTTTGTAAACGTTTGAAATCGCGTAGTGCTTTTCTGGTATTCTTTTGACTTTCATAGCACTCCGAGTCAAACCATACATTACCTTTGATGGTCCTACCACCACCCTGCTTTACAGACATGCAAGAGGCAGTAGATTTTAGGGTGGCAGAAAACAAATCAAGTGCACTGTCCATGTCAACTTCAATCAACTGTTTTGCTTGCTCAAGCGAGGTTTTGTTTTCAGGTAAATTAATTTGATATAGGAAGTCTTCTCGCCTATCTTCAGACCAAACTAGTTTGAAAATAGGCATGTCATTAACTTCAGCATCATCCGTTTGCTGGTTACACACACCACAACGCATTCGACAGGCATGTGCTTTGAGTGAATTTTTTTTCACAAACAGAAAGTCTTCTGGGTAGACAGCACAAAGAAGTAGAGAAAATGAAATAATCAATAACACTGTTTCCAGGGAGCTATATAAGTGAAGCAACCATCTGTGTCTCCTAAACAAACACCATTCAAAATATACAGATCAAAACCGGTACATAAATTAAGTAATTTTTTTACCATAATCATTAATCACAGTGTCCTGTGAAGAATGAGGAGGGGGAGTTTGATCATCAGTGTCAGAGTTAATACACTGGTCATGGTAAGCGGGTTCAGACATCACATCGTCTACACTCAGCTGTGCAGGAAAGATATCAGAGAGGTTCTAGCATTAAAGTCCCCACACAGGATAAATTCAGCGTCTTCTTCTTTTTCAATAATATCGAGCATGCATTGTTCAAGAGCAGAGATCCCATTGTCCACGTCACTAGTGTCGTAAAACGGACTATTTACTGGATTCAAGTAAACACTAATAATGAAAATATCAGATGCAGTTCAAACACAGCCGCTTATCAGCTTGGAGTACGATAACATTATCGTATTTTGTTGGAATTTCTTTTATAAATTGCAAAAAAGATGTTTTTTACCATTACAATGACCCCACCACTTTTCCTTCCCTGAAGAGATAATTTTTTTGCTGGTGATACAAAGCTTGTATGGGATGGAAATAAAGTAGATGTGAATGAATCCACGAAAGTTTCTACCAGAAAATGAAGTCGAAGTTTATAATAATGGAGACAAAGCTAGTTTCTTTCAGTTTTGATAGGATGCCATTGAAAACACCGTACTTTTCAGAGTATTTACATCAGGGTCGGGACCGTACCTTCATTTCTTATTTTTACTTTAGGGACGACAGATTTCCGAGGACTCGCTCGCTTTTTCGGCTTTGAGCGATCACTCCAGCACTCGGGAATAGATGACTGTCTGTCAAGTGACAAGGAATGGGACCTTGAACTCCCCTGACCTCTTTTGCGGTCCATTTCTCCACGGCGCGAATGTCTTTGTCTTTCGCTCTGCACGTGCGAAGCGGTAGTTGTGGAATGTGCACTGTCCTTGCGGTTTCGAGAAGGGGTGGGATTGGGAGGAGGGGGTGAGGGGAGGGGAAGGGGAATCCCCGGCGTCACCCGGTTTGTTGACAGTCGTGTCAGGTGTGCCACAGGTTTGCGCCGTCTTCAGGCAGTGGGCCATCTCCACATCCAGAACGGTATACACTGTCTGACACGGCGACAGAGGCAATGGGAAGAGATCTTTCTCCCCTCTGGCACAAGTCTGTCTGTTGTCATTCACCCCCAGCAATGCCGCCGGAGTTGTCATCTTCCCCAGGCAGACTGCCTGTTGGTGTCATGTTGGTCCTGTTTTTCTCACTGTTACCATTGTCAGCGGTCATGTCACTAGGTGTGACTGCTGAACGTGTGGCAGGGGAAGAGGTGGTGGCAGTGGTAGCAGTAGTGGGTCGTACCACCTCCTCTACGGCCTGGCAGGTTGACAGCGATGTCGTCTGGTTGTCTGCTGTGGTGTCTGTAGACTTGCTGATCGGTGGTGTCGTCTGCATAGAAAACACAGGGGTCAGGCTGACTTCTGGTATGTCCCTGTCGTGATCCATCCCGTGGTCAGGATGGAGGCTGTCGTTCAGACGTTCAGCGGCGTCCTTCATGCTGTCTGTCCTATCCTGTGTGTCATCTCTCTGCTCTTCATTACCACTGTGTTCTCTTCTTTCTTGGTTGTCTCATGACTGCTGGCAGAAGGGGCTGACTGAACAGCTTCACTGTACAGTTTTGTGCCAGGTACCAACACTGGGGGATGGACAGTGACACTTGAGCTCGCAGAATTGTTGGCAGGATGTTTGGTTAAGGTGTCAGAGTGTCGCTCGTGGTATACGTTGTGACGATCGTCACAGAAACGATTCTGTGGTACCCGGTCGTTGTGTCTGGTAAAACGATTTCCGACTGTCTCCCGTCTTTCGCCGTAATTCTGAAGTCTGGGGTGGACCTTTGAGTTGTACGTGTATGTACGTGGTTGATCATGAACAAACAAACCTGCTATTCTTGAAGTATGCGTTTTTTCCCCTGATGCCGGTAGCAGTGTATTTCTTCTCGTCGTTGGCGTACAGTCAGATGAGCAGATATCTTGATATTCTCTCTTCTGAGTAGGTTCCTTAAATAGCTGTCACTCAGGATGTCCATTTTGTCTGACCGTCTGTGGAAACGAACGACTAAAGGGCGTGGTTGAGAGGAGGACTGTTTGAAGCTTCCAACGCGGTATGCTTTGTCTATGTCAGACAGACTCCAGGAGTCAGAGGGTGAGAAATGGTTTAAAGTTTCAACTACGATTTCCGCACTTTTCCTGTTGTTTTCAAAACTGGTTTCACGCAGACCAAAAAATTTCAAGTTCTTTTCTATCGAATTCATCTCTAGTATATTATTTCTTGTTCCATTCTTTCCAGTCGTTGTAAGATACTGACCTTATCGTCCTGCATGTTGTGCATCATTTTCCTGTGATCCTCACCGATATTTTGTAAATCAGACATATCCGTGATTAGTTGATTAACACTTCTTTGAAGGCAGCTGAAGATAGCATCCATTTTGTCGCAGAGATTTGTAGAATGCAATCGGAGTTCCTCCAGTATCTGCACGAACCTAGTGTGCACAACAGTATGTATGTCTTGCATCAAGTTTGTATTGCTGAAGGCGTCGGGATTCTTCTCCACGTCCATGCACGTTGTCAGAATGATCGACAGGCAGTACAGCATGGACAGCGTCTAACGAATCAGCCAGTCAGAACACCCTTTCACGTAGCCACACTTGAACTGTGGCATATCTTAACTGGGCCGAAACGAAGTCGTTTTCAGAGGGAAATTTTCATCAGAATTGGGTAAAAAAAAATAACAATTCTTGCTCGGTGCATTTCAGCGGTGGTAGGCACACCGTTCATATTGCCGTCAGATTCACTTGTGATGAATAATTAGCTAAAGTACAGTGATTATAGGACGTCAGATTCACTTGTGATGAATAATTAGCTAAAGTACACTGATTGTATGTGTCGTCAGATTCACGTATGATGAATAATTAGCTAAAGTACACTGATTATATGTCGTCAGATTCACGTGTGATGAATAATTAGCTAAAGTACACTGATTGTATTGTCGTCAGATGCACGTGTGTGATGAATAATTAGCTAAAGTACAGTAATTATATGTCGTCAAATTCACGTGTGATGAATAATTAGCTAAAGTACACTGATTGTATTGTCGTCAGATTCACGTGTGATGAATAATTAGCTAAAGTACAGTGATTATATGTCGTCAGATTAACGTGTGATGAATAATTAGCTAAAGTACACTGATTATATGTCGTCAGATTCACTGGTGATGAATAATTAGCTAAAGTACACTGATTATATTGTCGTCAGATTCACGTGTGATGAATAATTAGCTAAAGTACACTGATTGTATTGTCGTCAGATTCACGTGTGATGAATAATTAGCTAAAGTACACTGATTGTATTGTCGTCAGATTCACGTGTGATGAATAATTAGCTAAAGTACAGTGATTATATGTCGTCAGATTCAGGTGTGATGAATAACTAGCTAAAGTACACTGATTATATGCCGTCAGATTCACTGGTGATGAATAATTAGCTAAAGTACACTGATTATATTGTCGTCAGATTCACGTGTGATGAATAATTAGCTAAAGTACACTGATTGTATAGTCGTCAGATTCACGTGTGATGAATAATTAGCTAAAGTACACTGATTATATTGTCATCAGATTCACTTGTGTGAATAATTAGCTAAATAATTAGCTAAAGTACACTGATTATATATGTCGTCAGATTCACGTGTGATGAATAATTAGCTAAAATTAGCTAATTGTCGTCAGATTGACGTGTGATATTGTAAAGTCAGATTGACGTGTGACGTGTGATGAATAATTAGCTAAAGTACACTGATTATATTGTCGTCAGATTGCTAAACTGTGTGATGAATAATTAGCTAAAGTACACTGTCAGATGATATTGTCGTCAGATTGACGTGTGATGAATAATTAGCTAAAGTACACTGATTATATGTCGTCAGATTCACGTGTGATTATAATTAGCTAAAGTACGTGTGATTATATGTCGTGATGTCGTCAGATTCACGTGTAATAATTAGCTAAAGCTAAAGTACAGTGATTATATGTCGTCAGATTCAGATTCACGTGTGATGAATATAGCTAAAGTAGCTAAGAGTACGTGTGATGAATAATTAGCTAAAGTACGTGATTGTATGTCGTCAGATTTCACGTGTGATGAATAATTAGCTAAAGTAGCTGAACGTACAGTGATTCACGTGTGTCGTAAAGTACATGATCATGTCGTGATTCACGTGTGATGAATAATTAGCTAAAATACATGATTATATGTCGTCAGATTCACGTGTGATGAATAATTAGCTAAAGTACAGTGTCTATATGTCGTCAGATTCACGTGTGATGAATAATTAGCTAAAGTACAGTCACTATATGTCGTCAGATTCACGTGTGATGAATAATTAGCTAAAGTACACTGATTATATATCGTCAGATTCAGATGAATAATTAGCTAAGTGTGTCGTGATTCAATTAGCTAAATTAGCTAAAGTACACTGATTATATGTCGTCAGATTCACTTGTGTGATGAATAATTAGCTAAAGTACACTAGCTAAAGTGATTATATGTCGTCAGATTCACGTGTGATGAATAATAGCTAAAGTACACTGATGATATATAAAGTGTGATGAATAATTATATGTCACTGATTATATGTCGTCAGATTCACGTGTGATGAATAATTAGCTAAAGTACACTGATTATATGTCGTCAGATTCACGTGTGATGAATAATTAGCTAAAGTACACTGATTATATGTCGTCAGATTCACGTGTGATGAATAATTCTAAAGTGTGATGATATATTAGCGTCAGATTCACGTGTGATGAATATTAGCTAAAGTACAGTATATTGTTGTCGTCAGATTCACGTGTGATGAATAATTAGCTAAAGTACACTGATTATATGTCGTCAGATTCACGTGTGATGAATATTTAGCTAAAGTACACTTATATGTCTGATAATTAGCTAAAGTACACTGATTATATGTCGTCAGATTCACGTGTGATGAATAAATTAGCTATAGTACACTGATTATATTGTCGTCAGATTCACGTGTGATGAATAATTAGCTAAAGTAAAGATTATATGTCGTGATTCACGTGTCGAATAATTAGATTCACGTGTATATGTCGTCAGATTCACGTGTGATAATTAGCTAAAGTACACTGATTATATGTCGTCAGATTCACTGTGTGATGAATAATTAGCTAAAGTACACTGATTATATGTCGTCAGATTCACGTGTGATGAATAATTAGCTAAAGTACACTGATTATATGTCGTCAGATTCACGTGTGATGAATAATTAGCTAAAGTACACTGATTATATGTCGTCAGATTCACGTGTGATGAATAATTAGCTAAAGTACACTGATTATATGTCGTCAGATTCACGTGTGATGAATAATTAGCTAAAGTACAGTGATTATATGTCGTCAGATTCAGGTGTGATGAATAATTAGCGTGTGATATATGTCGAGATGAATTAGAATATTAGCTAAAGTGTACAGAGTGATTATAATTGTTGTCAGATTCACGTGTGATGAATAATTAGATGTGATATATGTCGTCAGATTCACGTGTGATGAATAATTAGCTAAGTACAGTGATTATATGTCGTCAGATTCACGTGTGATGAATAATTAGCTAAAGTACACTGATTATATGTCGTCAGATTCACGTGTGATGAATAATTAGCTAACGTACAGTGATTATATGTCGTCAGATTCAGCTAGCTAAAGTACAGTGATTGTATGTCGTCAGATTCACGTGTGATGAATAATTAGCTAAATGTCGTCAGATTGACGTGTGATCACGTGTGAATAATTAGCTAAAGTACAGTGATTATATGTCGTCAGATTCACGTGTGATGAATAATTAGCTAAAGTACACTGATATATGTCGTCAGATTCACGTGTGATGAATAATTAGCTAAAGTACAGTGATTATATGTCGTCAGATTCACGTGTGATGAATAATTAGCGTACACTGATTGATATGTCGTCAGATTCACGTGTGATGAATAATTAGCTAAAGTACACTGATGATATGTCGTCAGATTCACGTGTGATGAATAATTAGTAAAGTACACTGATTATATGTCGTCAGATTCACGTGTGATGAATAATTAGCTAAAGTACACTGATTATATGTCGTCAGATTCACGTGTGATGAATAATTAGCTAAAGTACAGTGATTATATGTCGTCAGATTCACGTGTGATGAATAATTAGCTAAAGTAAAGTACAGTTAGCTAAAGTAGTGACTATATTGTTGTCAGATTCACGTGTGATGAATAATTAGCTAAAGTACACTGATTATATGTCGTCAGATTCACGTGTGATGAATAATTAGCTAAAGTACAGTGATTGTATGTCGTCAGGTTGACGTGTGATGAAGAATTAGCTAAAGTACACTGATGATATGTCGTCAGATTCACGTGTGATGAATAATTAGCTAAAGTACACTGATGATATGTCGTCAGATTCACGTGTGATGAATAATTAGCTAAAGTACACTGATTATATGTCGTCAGATTCACGTGTGATGAATATTTAGCTAAAGTATACTTATGATATGTCGTCAGATTCACGTGTGATGAATATTTAGCTAAAGTACACTGATTATATGTCGTCAGATTCACTGGTGATGAATAATTAGCTAAAGTACACTGATTATATGTCGTCAGATTCAGGTGTGATGAATAATTAGCTATAGTACACTGATTATATTGTCCTCAGATTCACGTGTGACGAATAATTAGCTAAAGTACAGTGATTATATTGTCGTCAGATTCACGTGTGATGAATAATTAGCTAAAGTACACTGATTATATTGTCGTCAGATTCACGTGTGATGAATAATTAGCTATAGTACACTGATTATATTGTCGTCAGATTCACGTGTGATGAATAATTAGCTATAGTACACTGATTATATTGTCATCAGTTTCACTGGTGATGAATAATTAGCTATAGTACAGTGATTGTATTTCGTCAGATTGACGTGTGATGAATAATTAGCTAAAGTACACTGATTATATGTCGCCAGATTCAGGTGTGATTATAATTAGCTAAAGTACACTGATTATGTGTCGTGATGAATAATTAGCTAAAGTGCAGTGATTATATGTCGTCAGATTCACGTGTGATGAATAATTAGCTAACGTACAATGATTATATATCGTCAGATTCACGTGTGATGTATAATTAGCTAAAGTACAGTGATTATATGTCGTCAGATTCACGTGTGATGAATAATTAGCTAACGTACAGTGATTATATATCGTCAGATTCACGTGCGATGATAATTAGCTAAAATACAGTGATTGTATGTCGTGAGATTCACGTGTGATGAATAATTAGCTAAAGTACAGTTATTTATATGTCGTCAGATTCACGTGTGATGAATAATTAGCTAAAGTACACTGATTATACGTCGTCAGATTCACGTGTGATAAATAAATAGCTAAAGTACACTGATTGTATGTCGTCAGATTCACGTGTGATGAATAATTAGCTAAAGTACAGTGATTGTATGTCGTCAGATTCACGTGTGATGAATAATTAGCTAAAGTACAGTGCTTATATGTCGTCAGATTCACGTGTGATGAATAATTAGCTAAAGTACACTGATGATATGTCGTTAGATTCACGTGTGATGAATAATTAGCTAAAGTACACTGATGATATGTCGTCAGATTCACGTGTGATGAATAATTAGGTAAAGTACACTGATTATATGTCGTCAGATTTACGTGTGATGAATAATTAGCTAAAGTACACTGATTATATGTCGTCAGATTCACTGGTGATGAATAATTAGCTAAAGTACACTGATGATATGTCGTCAGATTCACGTGTGATGAATAATTAGCTAAAGTACACTGATGATATGTCGTCAGTTTCACGTGTGATGAATTATTAGCTAAAGTACAGTGATTATATGTCGTCAGATTCACGTGTGATGAATAATTAGCTAAAGTACACTGATTATATGTCGTCAGATTCACGTGTGATGAATAGTCGTCAGATTGACGTGTGATGAATAATTAGCTAAAGTGCAGTGACTATATTGTTGTCAGATTCACGTGTGATGAGTAATTAGCTAAAGTACACTGATTATATGTCGTCAGATTCACGTGTGATGAATAATTAGCTAAAGTACAGTGATTGTATGTCGTCAGGTTGACGTGTGATGAAGAATTAGCTAAAGTACACTGATGATATGTCGTCAGATTGACGTGTGATGAATAATTAGCTAAAGTACACTGATGATATGTCGTCAGATTCACGTGTGATGAATAATTAGCTAAAGTACACTGATTATATGTCGTCAGATTCACGTGTGATGAATATTTAGCTAAAGTATACTTATTATATGTCGTCAGATTCACGTGTGATGAATAATTAGCTAAAGTACACTGATTATATGTCGTCAGATTCACGTGTGATGAATAATTAGCTAAAGTACACTGATTATATGTCGTCAGATTCAGGTGTGATGAATAATTAGCTATAGTACAGTGATTATATTGTCGTCAGATTCACGTGTGATGAATAATTAGCTAAAGTACAGTGATTATATTGTCGTCAGATTCACGTGTGATGAATAATTAGCTAAAGTACAGTGATTATATTGTCGTCAGATTCACGTGTGATGAATAATTAGCTATAGTACTCTGATTATATTGTCGTCAGATTGACGTGTGATGAATAATTAGCTATAGTACACTGATTATATTGTGGTCAGATTCACTGGTGATGAATAATTAGCTATAGTACAGTGATTGTATGTCGTCAGATTGACGTGTGATGAATAATTAGCTAAAGTACACTGATTATATTGTCGTCAGATTCACGTGTGATGAATAATTAGCTATAGTACACTGATTATATGTCGTCAGATTCACGTGTGATGAATAATTAGCTAAAGTACAGTGACTATATGTCGTCAGATTGACGTGTGATGAATAATTAGCTATAGTACACTGATTATATGTCGTCAGATTCACGTGTGATGAATAATTAGCTAAAGTACACTGATTTCCTACACAGCGGCCGGAACACGACTTCCCTGTCCAGTAATCGCGAGCTCAGGGGAGAGAGAGAGAGAGAGAGAGAGAGAGAGAGAGAGAGAGAGAGAGAGAGAGAGAGAGAGAGAGTTTAACATTTCAATTCTTTATTTTCTAATTCAGATTTTTCGATCGACGAAAACAATAAATCAGAACAGAAAGGGAGAGAACCTGCTTACCACGCGATGACTTACGAGGAACATTGATTTATTCTTGACAGAGAACTTCACCCTTGAAATAACGACGTGAAAGGTCAAAACTCTTCATGACAAAGTAGTCAATAGATATTGTGATGGAATTCCCCCAGTTGTATTTAGCTAAAGTACGACTTGTCAAGAGACTAGAAAGCAGCGATGTAGGGTTACTTATAGAGGAAGCGAGAAATTTTCCATGGTTACATCTTCACACAAATGAGTGTTTTATCTCACGTCTCTACCCAACGTCAGTGATGGACTTACGAGGAAAATCACTGTTCCGCTGAACGAAAGAGACAATCAAATTGCAACACAAAACACAGCGCGTTTCGATATTTCTGGTTTTCTTCAGGCAAGACAAACGACATTCAAGACAATGAAAACGAAGAACGAACAATCACTTATCTCCTCAAATGGGGCACAATGGTTTGAGAACTGGGGGTTCAAATAAGGTGACAAACCGTTTTAGCATTTGCTTACATAAAATAGTTAAGCATGGAAAACAAAAGACAGTGACTGTTGTTATAGTACCTCTGAGTCATTGCTTTAGAGTCTCTAAGAAATCGTACTTTAGCTAAACTCAGCTGGGAAGAATCCATCACATCCTATTAGTATATATATACTCCACTAAAGGACATTTCCATTTGTGT
>JADBJO010006153.1:86192-128692 GCA_016801955.1 Conus betulinus
AGCGGACCATGCCACTTCCCCCTATTGTTGGAGAAAGGAAAAAGCATCAGCTTAAGAAGGCTCGTGATGCCCTCTCGCCTACCCACACCCATAGCCCAGAGTATGCCAGGTTGTTACAAATGCTCAGCGAAAAGGTGAGTACTCTGTGAGCGACATCTGGTAGAAACCCACACCTTCAGCAGCGTCAGAACCGCAAGCAAATTCACCATCAGGACGAACGTAGGATGCAACAGTAAGAATGTATCTACCTGGTGGACTGTGCGCGCTGCAGAGATGTCCAGTACGTGGGTGAGACAGGCCAAGCGGTCAAGAAACGATTTCACAGTCACCGTTCAGACATCAAGGCTCAGTGCAGGGGACCTCAAGGACAAACGACGACCAGGGAGGGGGACAAAAGGGAAACGCTGGTCGCTCGTCACTTCCAGAGCACAGACCACCATCTGGACGACCTGAGAGTGACCGTGATTGAGCAGATCGGGGCGGCAGGACCAGCAGCCCATACAGTGCGCAAGCAGAGGGAAAGATTCTTGAGGAACAAACTAAAAAACTATGTACCGCTGGACTGAATTTCTGGGATTAGCCCCGGTCTGGGATTAGCCCCGGTGTGTGTGTGGGTCGGTGGGTGGGGGGGTTGGTGCGTGTGCGTGTGTGGATGAGTGGGCGCGTGTATATGTATGTGTGTGTGTGTGCGTGCGTGCGTGTGTGCGCGCGCGCGCGCGCGCGCGTGTGTGTGTGTGTGTGTGTGTTTGTGGGTGTGAGTGTATGTATATGTGTACATGTGTGTGTATGTGTGTGAGTGTGTATGTCTTTGGTGCGTATGTGTTTTAAAGCTTACAGCCAGATTCTCCTCCTTGGTGAAACATGGTGTGTGTGTGTGTGTGTGTGTGTGTGTGTGTGTGTGTGTGTGTGTGTGTGTGTGTGTGTGTGTGTGTGTGTGTTTTTGATGGTTACAGTCATGTTTTACCAGGTTAAATTTGAATGTGTGTAGGTGTGCATGTGTGAGTGAGAGAGAGAGAGAGAGAGAGAGAGAGAGAGAGAGAGAGAGAGAGAGAGAGAGAGAGAGAGAGAGAGAGAGAGAGAGAGAGAGAGAGAGAGAGAGAGAGAGAGAGAGAGAGTGTGTGTGTGTGTGTGTGTGTGTGTGTGTGTGTGTGTGTGTGTGTGTGTGTGTGAATACTTACAGTTGAATTTTACTAGGTTAACTTAAGGCTTTCCCCCCTTTACACCCCCTTTTCTTCCTCCTCCCTCTCCCCACCCCTTTCCACGCCCTGTTCCTCCCTCCTCTCATTTATTTTTATTCTTTTATTGCGGTGATTCACGGGCCTGCCTTCAGTATTGTTCAGGAAGTTATACATGTGCGCATGCGCGCTAGCGCTCAGGTATAGGGAGTGTGGTGTGTGTTGATCATGTTCAGGTACTGAGCTTTTGTATTGAAAAACCCGTGCTTTTTAAATAGGATTCGTGTTTGATTTTAATTCAGGTGTTTACGTTTTAAGTTCGATGTTTCATTCTTTCAGTTCGGTCCATGGTTGCAACTGAAGAAGCTTTCAATAAAGCGAAATATTTTGCACTTACTCCGGGTGTTTGTAGTTTTCCTTAACCATTCAGAGAGAGAGAGAGAGAGAGAGAGAGAGAGAGAGAGAGAGAGAGAGCGCAACATAGATCGGCCTTAATCAGTTTGATCTTAACATGAAACAGAATTCTGGAAGTGGTCACTTAATGAGACTGTGACAGCTCAGACCGTTCCTAGCAAAGTACAGGGTTTGGAAAGAAAAAGTTTAACAACAACAACAACAACAACAACAACATCAAAAACAACAGCCTGGCTGTACCTGTTCTATGACCGTGAAGTGTCCTTATTTTCCTATTATTCTTTTAGAGCCTACGTTGTTATTCTCAGTTTGACTTCGATTACTCTTTTGTGCATTTTGTTTATGTCTGTTCACAGCTCGTAACATCTTAGAGGGATGTTTGCCGAAAATTTGATTTTGTGTATTTACTTTTGTGCCCTGTTTTTTATATGTGTATAGCAATTGGCCAGTGTCAGACATGCCTTCTGTCCTGGAATAGCCATTCTTGTTATTGACAAAAATATGAACATCAATGACCGTTCCAGACATTACAGCTGCTGATTGCGTTTGACTGACAGAACAGATGAGCTGATAACGAACGTGTGCTCCTATTTCACCAAAAACACAGACAGCGAATCTTTCCAGAAAAAGTAATCGATGCTGCCAGACCTCAACGGTGGCCATGTTTAAAGGATGGCAGAAAGGAGGGGAAAGCTTGCTTTGTGCACGACCTGGAAGTGCGCATTGTCCATGTCATGTCACTCCGTGATGATGTGGGTGTGCGTACGTGCATACATGTACATCTGAACAGCATCATATTTGTGTAAAAAAAGAAATATGGCTGTTTTTTGAAAACTCTTGAACACATTGGTCTGGTTTTGATGGAAAGGTTTTGTGGCAATCCGCCTACGTATTTTTTTTTATCTTTAGAAATGCAGCAGTCTGTTTCAGCCTTCGAAAGGGAATACAGATGAATACAGATCGACGCTTTTGAAAAGAAAAGCAATGGAAAACTGAGATAATGATATACTTGAAAGATCATTTAAAACATTACAAAAAGCTTTGCATGAAAATGCTGTCCATCAGATGCAAGTTGATATTCAACAGAATGCGTCCATTAAACTTGTAAGAACGTGAGGGATCAGAAAGTGCTGAAAAGGGTGTGAATGAAAGGAAAAATGCAGTGGCAGGTGGAATGACTGGGAAATGCAAAATATACGCTGGTGGTTGGTTAGCTGGCGGTTTTGTAGAACACTTCTGTGTACTTCATGTTTTAAAAAAAAACGGCAATATAAGTAATCATAGCAATTAAAAGGCATTCTTTTGTGACCTGAGCTATAGAATGTGTAACGCAAGTTGAAAATACTACATGACAAGAAGGGATAAAAGAACTTCGTTTTGCAAAGGAATTCTACAGGGGATTTTAAAAAAGAAATTTTCTATAGTTGACCTTGTGTTTACTTTGCAGGCAACTGAAGATGTTGTTCCATTTGTAAACAAAATATAGCGTTAACTGATTTGAAAAGGCGTTCAATAGAAGGAAACATGGTATGGGTCATCCTTTAAAAAAATGGAACAAAAGGCAAATTGTGTATATCAATGATATAAAGGCTAGGACTGGACGTAGAGCCAGACGATGGATGGATTACATTTACTGCGCCCATGGGGTGAAAGAAGGTAACACTTGCAGACACATGTTGTTCTTCATGTTTGTTAATGAACTAGCAGTAAAAGTCATAAAAATGTGCACACGCGGCACGATATTTACGCACAACTAATCTGAACTCTAAATCTCTACTGGCTAAAGATGTGAGTTACTTGCTGAAACAGCAGAGGCCTGCTAAAGCGGGTAAGAGGTGTGTTTCATTTAGCGTTAGCCCTAACTTTTGGGATGAACCGGAATAGGTGTTATTTGGGCTGTACTTCGAAAAGGCGGGTATATCTCTATGCGCGTTGGTATTGCATGCACATACCAAAAAAGCTTGATGTTGAACAAGGCTTCGTTTTGTAGCAGTGCACAAAAATTTCGCTAGCAAAGTCTAAATTGCCTTGTGCTGTTTGTAGCAAAAAATCTCATGAGTTAAAAGGAAAGATTTCTCTGATTACTTTTTCTGACAATTCTATTCAATGATTCAGTAATTATTCAGATTAGAGATCGAATTGTGAAGTTAGACTATGCAACACTCCATGGCAAAAAGACACATATATCTCCACTGAAAAAGATTCTTGGGCATTACATTAGGAACACGTATTGACCCGATGCAAGTAAACAGGAACATATATTTCACACAAGTTCAGCGTAAAAAAAAATGTTAATTCAGTAAAAAGAGAAGTGGTAAGATGATGTTCGTTTGTCCCTGAATTCTGAGAAAGATACCATTTATGGTTTACTGTTCTGCCCTATTGGACTTGACGATGACAGTGTTTTTTTTATCATCACTCACATCACTTTGAATGAAATTCTGTGTACTTAAGTCATGTAAAAATGAGACTGTGTTGAACAATGTGGTATTGAGGACTGGAACACCTCAGTTGGAAGAGCGCCAGACTAGTGATCCTGGTGTTCATGGGGTCGCAGGTTCGAAACTGTGCTTGGGCGTTTCGGAACAGGGGATTTTCCCTCAGAGTTAACACTGGTTCTGACTCCGTTCCCAGAAAGCCCTTCGAATGATACTATAAAGCAAGGTTCCGTGTGTGAATATACACATAGCATTTTGCACACAAACAAAATCTCATCACAAACCTGTGGATGAGACGACCAGTTTTTGGCCGTTGATACGGTTTGTATGGCTTATACATTGCATGCACCATAAGAACGAAACCGTAAATGGTAAGTGATTAACTGATAAACTGAACGACGTGGGAAACGACTGTGGCGCCAGCAGACGATACAGCCAGCTCTACCCAGGTAGGCAGCCCGTTGTGTGAAGGAAAGCGTGGATTGTAAAGTGCCTAGATCACGGTCTTCAACTGAGGATAAGCGCTATGTAAGGATACTCAATAACAATGATAATGATGATGACGATGACGACGATAATAGCAATTATGATAATAATAACAACAACAACAATAATAGTAATACTCAACACAACAACAACAAAAAAAACTACTACTACTACTACTACTACTACTACTACTACTACTACTACTACTACTACTACTACTACTACTACTACTACTACTACTACTGATGATGATGATGATGATGATGATGATGATGATGATGATGATGATAACAACCACAACAACACAACAGCAGCAGCAGCAACAATAACAACAACAACAACAATAACTGTTCACTTGCAAAACATTACTTACTCGACTGCTATTGTTTACGAGGATGGACAGTGTGAGACTGCGTCAGTTTAGGGATAGGACAGGGCAGACAGATCAGGTCATCAAACATTGCTGTCTGTTTTGTCTTGTGTCACATGGGGCAGTATGCGTTTCCTGCTGTCTGTTTTGTCTTGTGTCACATGGGGCAGTATGCGTTTCCTGCTGTCTGTTTTGTCTTGTGTCACATGGGGCAGTATGCGTTTCCTGCTGTCTGTTTTGTGTTGTGTCACATGGGGCAGTATGCGTTTCCTGCTGTCTGTTTTATCTTGTGTCACAGGGGGCAGTATGCGTTTCCTGCTGTTTTGTCTTGTGTCACATGGGGCAGTATGTGTTTCCTGCTGTCTGTTTTGTCTTGTGCCACATGGGGAAGTATGTGTTTCCTGCTGTCTGTTTGTCTTGTGTCACATGTGGTAGTTTGTGTTTCCTGCTGTGTCTGTTTTGTCTTGTGTTACAGGGGGCAGTATGTGTGTTTCCTGCTGTCTGTTTTGACTTGTGTCACATGGGGCAGTATGTATTTCCTGTTGTCTGTTTTGTCTTGTGTCACAGGCGGCAGTATGTGTTTCCTGCTGTCTGTTTTGACTTGTGTCACATGGGGCAGTATGTGTTTCCTGCTGTCTGTTTTGTCTTGTGTCACATAGGGCAGTATGTGTTTCCTGCTGTCTGTTTTGACTTGTGTCACATGGGGCAGTATGTGTTTCATGCTGTCTGTTTTGTCTTGTGTCACATGGGGCAGTATGTTTTTCCTCCTTGAGGCGAAGAACGTTAACTTTGATATCCAAACAAAGCTTGCAGCCTCGTGTCAAATCAGCATCATGCTTTCATCATTGTGACATTAACAGAGTAACGATATTTGCCAGCTTTAAAAAAAAGCTGTTTAAGTGTTGTTGTTTGAAGTTCTGATGTCTGAGTATCGGGCCATATGGTTTTCTGATTCAGAACAAGCATTAGATCTCGTGGCAGACAGTGAAATAGGATCTGAAACTACCAAAGGAGCACCTCGACCCGCACCACAATATGATGCATGAGGTTTAAAACCTGTGTTTTCAACACCACCCAGACAGTTTTAACTGGGGCTGAGATAGTTTGACTGTGCTGGTCACAGCAGCAGAATTAGAATGGACTGGTTTGGGTTCGTGAATGGAGGTGTTGTCCTCTGGAAGACCTATGGCCTCTGAGGTAATATTCACTGAGCAGATACGTGGAGATGACTTTGTAGCATCTAAATGCACTTCTTGGAGTTCATGGTTCTTACCACCAAGATAAGATCACTCACATCAAAGTATGCGACTCAGACCCACAACATCACTTTCAGACTACAAGCTGGAGGGTCACACTGCATTCAAGTGTTCCACTTGCTAAATTTCAGTGAACCTTCGCCGGACTATTTCTTAACTGATGTTTCTCAGATTACTCATCATATCCCTTTATGGTACCTGATAAATTTGGAATGTTCACACACAATCCACTGCAATCTAGATTGATATCAGTTTCTCCTGAAACCTCTGTTCACTTCCCTGAGAGCACATCTTTTTTCACATTCCTTTTTCAAATCCAAGAAATGATATTTTCTTTAAGCAGTCCCCCATGAACAGTTCAAACCATTCACAATGTTAAGTGCACCAGTGACATCCGTTAAACTCTTTCTGCAATCAGTAAGAAAAAGCCTGGAATGTTTTAGAGTGGAACATTTACAAATGTTAAATCTTGGATGACTGACTAAGGTCGGATGCCGTCTATTGAGATTGTTTCACAGGTTTGTACAAGGCACCTTGAAGGATCTGAAGCACGCTAACAATGTTTCCCTTCAGTTGCCTTCATTAGGTAATGACTTTATCAACTCTTTTCATCATCACGTAGATCGTCACCTCTCTATTCATTTCACAAACCCGAGATGAACATTTTGTGCTGCGTGCAAAATAAAAAAAAAACTGACAATATTATCACTGTCATCATCATCATCATCATCATCATCATCACCATTTGCAGCAGCAGCAGCAGCAGCAGTAGCAGCAGCAGCAGCAGCAGCAACAACAACAACAACAACACAGAAAGGCATTTGCCTATGCAACTCACATTTAATAGATGAGTACCACAGGAAGATAAAAGCGAGATGGTAATTTGAAGAAGCTGGGAGGTATAGGGATACGTACGTTTTTTTGTTTT
Source organism: Conus betulinus (assembly GCA_016801955.1). Lineage (NCBI taxonomy): Eukaryota > Metazoa > Mollusca > Gastropoda > Neogastropoda > Conidae > Conus > Conus betulinus. Next base: position 93,260 of record JADBJO010006153.1, read on the forward strand.
CTTCATCTAGCAATATTTCCATATTGACAACTGTTACTATTTTACAGGTCAGTCTTTTATTTTCAGTCTGTTACTTATAATGCATCCATGACGTAAACTGTGTCCCAGAATGAATGATGTACAATTTGAACCATGTAGCTTATCATGACTTCCCTTCCGCCATCCACCCTCCTCAGGAAACATGGCTGATTATTCTCTTCCTCATTCCTTGTTCTACCCATCTGTTGCTTCTTCCAACCCGTCTTCATATACCTAACCCTAGCACCCATCCATTCCTTCCAACCCGTCTTCATATACCCAACCCTAGCACCCATGTATTCCTTCCAACCCGTCTTCATATACCCAAGCCTAGCACCCATCTATTCCTTCCAACCTGTCTCCATACACCCAACCCTAGCACCCATGCATTTCTTCCAACCTGTCTTCATATACCCAACCCTAGCACCCATCCATTCCTTCCAACCCGTCTTCATATACCCAACCCTAGCACCCATGCATTTCTTCCAACCTGTCTTCATATACCCAATCCTAGCACCCATCCATTCCTTCCAACCCGTCTTCACATACTCAACCGTAGTACCCATCGTAACTCATAATGGACCTGTCTCAGTCCTCATATACCCAACCCTAGTACCAGTCATAGCTCATAATGAACGTGTCTCGAAAAAAAAAAGGAAAATAATGCTTTTCTTTCTATTGCAAATACAGTTACCTTTCTAAGTTTGTGGGTCAAGATCAAAACGCAATTTGTGCATGCCTCATTTGATTAAAAGAAAAACAACAACAACAGCCAAAAGCAAAACAACAACAACAACAAACAAAAACAAACACCCCCGAAAAAAACAAAACAAAACAAAAACAAAACAAGAACGACAACAACAAAACAAAACATCACATCAAACCTAAATTATCGATCTGAATTGATCAATTATAAAAATAACTGAAATCGAATTGTTCGCAACATATTGTCTGCAGTACAGAATCACCATTTCACACCCTTATATTGACATTTTTTTGATTTGATTGAACTGTTAAACCGATTGGTGGGGCAAAATTGATCTGTTCCGGAACAAATCAGGAGAAAATTACGCCTGTCTTTCCAGTGCAAACAGAGTTATCTTTTCTCAATGTATGGGGCGAGCAAAAAGATTAGCGAGTCCAGTGTTTGATCTGAAACGTGCAGTAGGATAGAGACATTGACTCTGCATAACAGGCGCTCTGTTTCACAACCATGGATTGGCTCTCTCTCTCTCTCTCTCTCTCTCTCTCTCTCTCTCTCTCTCTCTGACTGAACTATTAAGCTGACTGATGGTGCAAAATTGATTTAGGCGTGCCCATCAGCAGCATCTGACTCATGAAAACGACGGGTCAGTCATACTGAACGTGAGCCCTAACACTGAATAACTCCCTGGCAGATTCCTGAATATCGTCTGGTGCCACCCTTGCTTTGGTAGGTCTGTTCTTGATTGATATCTTGTTCTATTAACGTCCGCATATTCCAAATGTGCGTCACCAACAAGGCACAGTGGAACACATGACGTCATCTAATAAGTAAGACGTCATGGAAGTACATCACTTCCATGACGTCCTATTCTAGTTGATGTTTCAAGATAGGATTTTTTTTTTCAGTAAAGTGCCTTCTTTCTATCGTTTGGCAATAAGAATGTATTCCTACCCTTGTGTGTGTGTGTGTGTGTGTGTGTGTGTGTGTGTGTGTAAAGATCTGTACCTGTACAAAACAGGTAAGTGACGTTCGGTGTTTCACTGTGGCTCCACCTGTAGTCACCTTGTCTTATTCCACCTTCATTCAGCAAGCTATGTCCATATGTGGCCTTTGCTGGTTGTGTGTGTAATAACTATGACTGTTTTACTGCACCACTGCCCGATAGAAATACCATTAATTGTCTGATCTTGATAGACTGCAGTTTAATGTTTGCTAGAGAACATATGCAACTGTTTGGTGAGACGTGACTTTTTGCCATTACACGTTTTGAATAATACGTCTGTAGATGATTTATAATCCCCTGTTATTTCAAACTTCATCCTCAAAGAATTGTACTTTGAATAAAATGTATTATACCAGTACTTCTAACCGATATGCAAAAAGAATGATAAAGCGATGGTTTGGTTAGTGTAATACAGCTGATGTTGTGAAGTAAACCCGTATGATAGCTGACTGTGTCAGGCAGCCCAGCATTACAGCGTATCGCAGTCGGGCAGCTCAGCAGGTAGGGAGTTTACTCATAGTTTACAGCAAGGGAGATACATTATAATAATTGTTACTGACTGGCAAAATATATGGGCACATTTAGTTTGAGACAAACAGTTCGAACACTGTATATTCATTCCGTGTTCTGGGTGGAGTTATTGGCAGTTGAACACAAGAAGTTTGTTAAGAGCCAGCATTTCCTGGTTTTGAGTCCACTTTTTGTCTCAGTCAAGGCCGGCTTTGAAGATGGCCCAAGTTTGATTTTGTGGTGTTGTTTGGTGAGCATTTCAGAAGGACGTTAACATGGTTGTTTTCAACATCTCTGTCAAGCATGTCTGGGAACAGTTCGAGAGATGCAAAATATTATTTAGAACTGCAACGGAAACAATGGATGGAGGGTCTTTCTGCAGGGAAAGGTTTCCTTGAGATACTTTCATTGTGTTGTCAATGCATTTTGTCCATGTGATAACACACTTCCCTTACTTACTCTGATGGTATCTTGAAGCCTTCCCAATATTTACAAGGAACAGGATGGAATCTACCTTTATGCCTGTGAGAGAATCTATACAGTCGTCTTATCTCTGAAACATAGCGGTGTTGTAAATGATGGCTCTCTCCTAACAAGATGACACTTCAGTCAGTCCAGCTTATGTATCTCTGTCAGCATCCACACCTATAAGTTCACTGGCTTTTCCACTTCTGTGCATGTCTAAGATTGTCTGCAGGACAACATCTCTTTTGTTTGATTGTTGTGATGAAATTGTTCCACTACTTACCCACAACATTAATGATTGCATATCTCATGGAGTTGTTCCCAGTTGTCTGAAAAATGCTATTGTAAAGCCATTGCTTAAAAAACCAACTCTAGATCCTAACCTTCTAAAAAAAAAAAAAAAAAAAAACTACCGTCCTGTTTCAAATCTCTTGTCTGTCTCAAAACTCCTCCTGGAAAAAATGGTTTTGTCCCAGCTTTTAGATCATCTTAACGCTCATCACTTGTGGAACAAATTTCAGTCAGCCTACAGAGCTGGTCACAGTACAGAGACGGCCTTGCTAAGAGTGTCCAGTGATCTTTTGAAGACAAATGATGACAACCAGATTTCAATTATTACACTTCTTGACCTAAGTGCCGCTTTCGATACAATCGATCATGAAATTCTTTTTGACCTGTCTTCAATCTGTTTCTGGTATCACGGTAAAGCTCTTTCCTTTTTCAGGTCATATTTGTCAAATAGAACACAGTTTGTCTCTGTCCATGATTTAACCTCTAAACCAAGTGCCCTGCCCTTTGGTGTCCCCCAAGGGTCAATCCTTGGTCCCATTCTGTTCATCATGTATATGCAGCCTCGTTCTGATATCATCGAGCACATGCTGTTTCTCATCACATGTTTGCTGATGATGCTGAATTGTACAAGTCAGCTTATTATCCACAAATTCAGAAAATGTTGCAAATAAAGCAAAGCTGTATAGCAGATGTTAAACTTTGGACAACACAAAACAAACTTCAACTCAATGAAGAAAAAAACAGAAACCATCCCCACAAACTGTACTGGTGGATCTGATCTTCCGGGCTCTGTTACTTTTGGCCGCTGCACAATTCCATTCACCAAATCAGCCAGAAATCCTGGTGTTGTCTTTGACGAAAAACATTGTCAATGAAAGATCAGATCAGTAGAGTGTGTCAATCAGTATATACTTTGAAATTCGGGAAGATTGGCTCCATCAGGCACTTACTGACCACAGATGCTGCTGAAACTCTGATCACATCGCTGGTACTCTCCTCCTGATTAGATTACTGTAATGCCTTACTAGCTGGTCTGCCCAAAAATCTTACATACAAATTGCAAAGAGTGATGAACTGTGCTGCTCGTCTAATTTTCAAGGCTCCCAAGAGAGAACATATAACTCCTCTTCTGTCCGAGTTACACTGGCTTCCTGTTTTCTGCCAGAATAGAGTATAAGATCTGCACTCTTTGTTATAACGTGTTTGTTGACACATCACCCACTTATTTGTCTGAACTTTTGCAGTTTTACGCTCCTCCTAGGTCTTTACGTTCCTCTGATGACAATCGTCTCTTCAACAAACCAAACCCCAAATACCTGAAAAAGGCTTTAGGAGAACGGGGTTTCTTCTACCTTGGTCTGTCCATGTGGAATGATCTCCCTTATCCTGTCTGTCATGCTCCATCCCTCTCCACATTTAAATCAAGGCTAAAAACACATTTATTCCAAAAGTATTTTCCCCATTCCGTGTCATGAAAACTATAGCACTGTAAGTTACTGTCCAGTTCAGATTCTTCTAATTTTGCAGAGTTGTCAAATGTTTAGTTACGTGAGTGTTGTGTGTCTGTTCGTGTGTCTGTGCAGGTCTGTCTGAGTGTGTCGGGTGTGTGTGTGTGTGTGTGTGTGTGTGTGTGTGTGTGTGTGTGTGTGTGTGTGTGTGTGTGTGTGTGGTGAGTGCGGGCGCAGGCGCGTATGCAGCTTTTGTGCGTGTGTGCGTTGCTTACTTCTCTTCTATCTTCTTGTGTAATACCTTACAAGATTTTTTTTGTTTCCAACAGAAATTTTTATTAGGCCTATGTTAAAATGGTGCGATGTTTTTATTTTTTTTTTTCCCTTGTGTGTGTGTCTGTGTGTGTGTCGTGTGTGTGTGTGTGTGTGTGTGTGTGTGTGTGTGTGTGTGTGTGTGTGTGTGTGTGTGCGTGCGGGCGCAGGCGCGTATGCAGCTTTTTGTGCGTGTGTGTGCGTTGCTTACTTCTCTTCTGTCTTCTTGTTTTATACCTTACAAGATTTTGTTTGTTTCCAACAGAAATTTTTTTATTAGGCCTATGTTAAAATGGTGCGATGTTTATTATTTCTTCCCTTGCATTTCTGTGTCCTTTCTTTTTCAAAATATCTTTTGACATGCTATTCATGATATGATCGTGTGTGTGTGTGTGTGTGTGTGTGTGTGTGTGTGTGTGTGTGTGTATAAGATATTATCATGTCATTGAGTGATTTTAATTATGTGAGATATTTGTGACTTTGTTTATTTCTTGCTTAATATTTATGAAGTTTGCCTCTATTTCCTTTCTATCTTTGACATGAATACAGCTGTTTATTGTAGTTAATGCTTTTATTCACACTTTGTAAGCGCTTTGCTCATCAGAGATGGGGCGCATATAAAATTTCATGATGATGATGATGATGATTGTTGTTGTTGTTGTTGTTGTTGTTGTTGTTGTTGTTGTTGTTGTTGTTGTTGTTGTTATTGTTATTGTTATTATTATTATCATTAATGCAGAATTTGGAATGACACTCAGGATTTCTGCTTCGTCGCCTGTGTTGTAGTTTAGTTCAGTGAATCTTTGAAACTGTGTTGAACCCAGATATGGTTCCTTGAACCGGAAAGCAGGGGGGGGGGGGTGGGGGTGGGGGGGGGGGGGGGGGGGGGGGGGTGTGAATCCACTTCTTGCTCTGCTGTCAGGAAGGAAAAATCTCAAAGACCATGGCTTAATTTGTTTGTCAACAGTCATTTCAAACAGGCAACTTTTTCTCAATGCCATTGCGACACGCATCGGACCATTTCACATCAAAGATGTCAATTCACCGCTCCATCTTTGAACCTTTGAGAAAATCACCCAGAAGATTTTTGCACAGTGACTGCTTTGTGGCCGAGTTCTCTTTTCAGTCATTGCAAACAAGAACAAATTCATGACACTGGTCTGAAGTCTAATGTTTCCACACAACCTTTTACCCGAGCATCAAAAACAACAGGGAATTTGCCCCTCTTTCTATCCGGTTCCACATCGTCTGAAAACACCTCAAGGTCAGCGGTGGTAGACACACGATCACCACCAGCTCCTGTGTAAGTGTATCCGACAGGGATGAAGGAATGTAGAAATCAAGTATTTCTTTTCAAGCGCGCCTTTGACAAATGAAAATATAATGCTACGACAAAGGCTTTGATCTTTTTCTCAGCACGATTCCCTGCTTTCGGAGTTCTCATTTCAACGAACTTAAAGTGCCAATTCCATTCTGTCTTTTTAAAAGAGAGAGAGAGAGAGAGAGAGAGAGAGAGAGAGAGAGAGAGAGATTCCCGTAAACTTGTTCAGATGAAATGGTAACGAATCAGCAACATGAAAATGTATATTTCGTGTTCACACAGAAAGCACTGCTGCTTATTCAGGTAAAGAAAATCATGTGTCAACCACCGACATCACAGACTCTGTGACCATGTCTAAGAACCCCCTCCTGACAACTGAGGAGAAAGCCACATGGAAAGCAGACTATCAACAAGGCCACAACGATGACAACACGCCGTGTACCTTGAACAATACATCAGCTCTCATAACTCGTCCCTGTGACGTCCACCCAGTTGATACTGGGAGTGCATTTGATGACACGGACCAAAAGAACCCCACAGAGACTTCATTGTCACACACATGTCGATACACAATTGACACAAAGAGGAATAAACAAGAATGCCAAATTCAGCTCAAAGTTGAAGCAGGGAAAATTCTGAAAAGTTGGAATTTGTAACCGCTTACCTGTGACGGTTACCATACTACAATACGACAATGGGGAATCTCTGTATTCATCGGATTATTTTTTAACCTGTAGCCGTACAAGGATTAGGTATACAGACTGGTACAGCTGGACCAATGACGTCATCATCAAGATATCAAAGGTGTCATCCTTTTGCTACGAGGACCATTGGTACCCAATGAGCCTGGCCTTTTCCGCTGTGGATAGGTCAGAGGCACCCAGTCTGCAAATCACCAACCTGTCTTCGTCTGCAGGTGAGAAGATAGCCTGGAATTCCGTGTGTGTGTGTGTGTGTGTGTGTGTGTGTGTGTGTGTGTGTGTGTGTGTGTGTGTGTGTGTGTGCGCGCGCGCGCGCTACTATGATTCTTGACGATTAGTTTCTGTTGAAAAAAGACTAATTTACCAGAAAAGATCACTGACATCCTAAAACGACGATCTTCATTGGAAACATTCCATTTCGAATACTGCAGTACATGTGTATGTTCGCTCTCACAAATTCCAAAGTCAATTTAATGCCAAAACCTCCATCACTAAGGTTTTCTCGTACTGACATATAACATGGTTTTGAAGGGAGATATTTGTCGAAAAGCGATCAAAACTAATGAAATGCAATTTCTCTCGAAATACTCAGCTAAGTGGAAAGTTTTTGAAAGTTGTGATTTGTTCTATTTCAAAACATCAACTTTCAAATTGCTTAAAATCTTGAGTGACGCATTTGCCGATATATTTTTTAACCCATCTTTAGATCATACGCAAAACTTTGCAACTGCAATCCCATTAGAAACAAACTATCCCAACTTGTACCGGAAAATGGTATAAATTTAACTCATAAACAAAATATGACGAAAATGTTCCACATCTCTCTCTCTCTCTCTCTCTCTCTCTCTCTCTCTCTCTCTCTCTCTCTCTCTCTCTCTCTCTCGCAGACAAAAATGTAATGACCCAAAAAATTCACACCATATTGTCAGAATCCCAAAAGGTTCCTCTAAAATCGTGAAATAGCGATTTGAGGTTGTTACGTTTACAAATTCTAAAGAAATAAGCTTCAAATAAGGAGCCATCCCAACTTTCGCCTCAAAAAGCGTTAAGTCTAAAAATGTGGTGGAAATAGCGTCTGTTGAGTCTGTTGTTACTGTACAAATTCTAAAGAAATAAGCATTCAAATAAGAATTCAAAAAGCGAGGCTAAGCCATCCCAACTTTCGCCTCAAAATGGCGTAAATTTAAGTCATAATAAATGTGGTGGAAACTGCTCTGTCTGCCTGTCTGTATGTCTGTATGACTGTCTGTCTGTCTGTCTGTCTGTCTGTCTGTCTGTCTGTCTGTCTCTCTTCAATACAAAACTGTAGTGAACCAGAACATTCACACCACAGTCAGAATTCAAAAAGGTTCCTCTAAAATCGTGAAACGGCGAGTTTTGAGATGTTACGTATACAAATTCTCAAGAAATCAGTCTAAAATCTAAGTCACCCTATTGCTGTGTAGCTACCCATTTTTTGTATTACATGTATAAGTATAAATATTAAGTATTGAACCCACAATTAAAAGAATCATGTTACAAGCCACTCAGAGGATACCTAATACTAATACAAAGCACTATATTATTTTCCAGAAATTACAACAAAACCGCGTTATGACCGACTTTTTACAAGGGCGCGTTGACCCATTTATTCCTTCCTCGCAGATTCTTTCTCAAATTCTAGATTGTGAGAGAATACGGATAACTAATATGCTTTGTTCCGAAATAAGGAAGATATGAGCCAAAAACACACACACACACACACACACACACACACACACACACACACACACACACACAGAGAGAGAGAGAGAGAGAGAGAGAGAGAGAGAGAGAGAGAGAGAGAGAGAGAGAGAGAGAGAGAGAGAGAGAGAGAGAGAGAGAGAGAGAGAGAGGACCTTTAGGGCCTTTAAAAGAGCTGAGAAATTTAATGTGTCCATGAAAACGCTTGTTTTTTTTTTTCATTTTTGAAAAATGAAATAGCATTCATTGTCAAACAATTGTACATTAACATTCGCATAGCTCTCGTCGTTTTGAATGGGTGAACTGCCACAGTAAATGTTATGCTGACTTTTTCCCACTGTGATTGGACATGTTTGTTTCCGGCAGATGCTAATAATTTGATGGCCACCTCAAAGGGGATTCGGACTCGTTTTATAGCTCTTTCTTTTTTTTTTCTTTGGTAACCAAGTGAAATTAAAAACAGCTTTTAAAACAGTCAGGTGTATTTCAATGAACGTGAATGCCATTTTGGCTAATGACAGCGGCCGCTTGATCTTTATATTTTATAGTTCTCTGCCTTGCGTTTCTTTGACGATATTTTAGTTGCGCGAATAATAAAAATACGTACCTTTACCACCAGCATGGCATTTTAGTTGACCTCAGACATGCAGGTTTCCAGTATCAGAGCTCTTTGGTGGTTTCCAGGGTGTTACTAAGCCCCACAAAAATAACGTTCAAACACTATTGACTTTCCCCGTGATTCAAAACGCGCGAGAAGCATTGTCAGTCGGGTCCTTTGCCTTCTGAAAAAGTTCATTCCTTGTCTCAGCTCCATCCCCGCCCTTCTTACCAATCTTGCAAAAGGTGAGGTCAAAAGAGCATTCGTGTGCATATAGGTAACTTTGAAATGCCTTTCAGATAAAGGGTGATCGCATCATTACCTCTGTCTACTCAATCTTCACCTGCCATTTGTTATCAGAACTGTTGATGGCAGCAATAGTGTCAATGGTGTGTTGCGTCGAATGTTGATAACGTGTTACACCCTGCAGTTTATAAGAGTAGATACCTTTCAGAAAGGGAAACCGTTTAGTGACATTGAAAGAAACTGCATGGCCATTGCCCCATCAGAGGTCATCATTCAAAGGACTGATGGGTGAAGTTTTTTTTTTTTGTTTTTGCTTATAACTGACCATAATTCTCTTACCTGCAGTGAGTTTGAAAAATGCGTGCAGACACGCCAGGCGTCGTCCCTTTTTCTCAGCTCCAAGATATCATGTCTTCCTTTCTAACAGAGCAGTCAATACCTTGAGAAATATGCTGTACATTACTGTACATAAATATGCTGTACATTACCGTACAGAAATATGCTGTACATTACCGTACAAAACTATGCTGTACATTACCCTACAGAAATATGCTGCACGATACCGTACAGAAATATGCTGCACATTACCGTACAGAAATATACTGCACATTACCGTACAGAACTATGCTGTACATTACCCTACAGAACTATGCTGTACATTACCGTACAGAAATATACTGCACATTACCGTACAGAACTATGCTGTACATTACCCTACAGAACTATGCTGTACATTACCCTACAGAACTATGCTGTACATTACCTTACAGAACTATGCTGTACATTACCGTACAGAAACATGTTGTGCAAACCGTGCAGAAATATGCTGTACATTACCGTATACAGAAACCTGGCAGTATCTTCTTTTGGGGAATTAGTGCCATGGGTCAGGAAAGGCCTTTTTCCTTCGTTTTGGGACCCATAATACTTTTAGTTCTTAAGGTTGGCATTCCTCTCACGCCAAGCATTTGTTCTGCATTAAGCATTTACGCTGTGCGTCCATACAATCACGATGAAACTGGCCATGAGTTGACATGTCGCAGTTTGCCAGGTAAGGACACGCTCGTGATCTGTCAGCTGTGAACCAGTTCAGACAGTGATCTTAGATGGTGAACCAGTTCAGACAGCTGACTTAGATGGTGAACCAGTTCCGACAGCTGACTTAGATGGTGAACCAGTTCCAGACAGCTGACTTAGATGGTGAACCAGTTCACACAGCTGACTTAGATAGTGAACCAGTTCAGACAACTGACTTAGATAGTGAACCAGTTCACACAGCTGACTTAGATAGTGAACCAGTTCACACAGCTGACTTAGAGATGGTGAACCAGTTCACACAGCTGACTTAGATAGTGAACCAGTTCACACAGCTGACTTAGATAGTGAACCAGTTCCGACACAACTGACTTAGATAGTGAACCAGTTTCACACAGCTGACTTAGATAGTGAACCAGTTCACACACCTGACTTAGATAGTGAGCCAGTTCACACAGCTGACTTTAATAGTGAACCAGTTCACACAGCGAACATAGAGAAGCAGTTCACACAGCTGACTTAGATAGAGAACAGTTCACACAGCCGACTTCGATAGTGAACCATTTCAGACAGCTGACTTAGATAGTAAACCAGTTCAGAAAACTGACTTAAATAGTGAACTAGTTCACACAGCTGACTTAGATAGTGAACCAGTTCACACACTGACTTAGAAAGGGAACCAGTTCACACAGCTGACTTAGATAGTGAACATTTTAGACACAGCTGACTTACATAGTGAACCAGTTCAGACAGTTGACTTAGAAAGTGAACCAGTTCACACAGCTGACTTTGATAGTGAACCAGATCACACAGCTGACTTAGATAGTGTGAACCAGTTTCACACAGCTGACTTAGATAGTGAACCAGTTCACACAGCTGACTTAGATAGTGAACCCGTTCACACAGGTGACTTAGAAAGTGAGCCAGTTCACACAGCTGACTTAGTAGTGAACCAGTTCACACTGACTTAGATAGTGAACCAGTTCAGACAGCTGACTTAGATATGAACCAGTTCACACAATTGACTTAGATAGTGAACCAGTTCACAACAGCTGACTTCGATAGTGAGCCAGTTCACACAGCTGACTTAGATAGTGAACCAGTTCAGACAGCTGACTTAAGATAGTGAACCAGTTCACACAGCTGACTTAGATAGTGAACCAGTTCAGACAACAACTGACTTAGATAGAGAAAACAGTTCAGACAGCTGACTTGGAAAGTGAACCAGTTCACACAGCAACTTAGATAGTGAACCAGAAAAGGAAATACTGACTTAGAAAGTGAACCAGTTACGGTTTGGAATTCGATAGTGAACCACATTCAGGCAGCTGACGCTAGATAGTGAAGCAGAACTGTAGACTTTGATAGTGAACAGTTCACCAGCTGACTTAGATATGAACCAGTTTTCAACAGTTGACTTAGATAGTTGAACCAGTTCACACAGCTGACTTAGATAGTGAACCAGTTCAGATAACTGACTTAGATAGTGATCCAGTTCACACAGCTGACTAAGATAGTGAACCAGTACAGACAACTGACTTAGATAGTGAAATAGTTAACAGAAGACTAGCTGACACAGACAGTTCGTTGACAGAAAACTAGCTGACAAAGAGCCCCAGAAAAGGAATTGCTGGAAAATTTAATGGATTTATCGGTTTGGAATCTCTTTTTTCAAATCATTCAAAGCCTTGAACACTGGAATAAGCCCACTGTCTTTCGACCCATCCTTCTGATCACGGTTTTCAAGCCTTACATAATGTTAGGCTTAGAAGATCCGCAAAAAAAAAGCTCTAACTCTGTTGCTACATGTTATCGAGCAGAGCGATTAACGTATGTGAGTCTTCAACACTATCATTCTCATCTTTTAAATATGAAAAGCTTTCACTCTGACACAGACAGAGCAGATTAACGTTTTGAATCAGAAACACTATCATTTATCACGATCCCCTTCTTTATGAAAAGCTCACTCTGACACAGGCAGAGCAGATTAACCTGAACTGAATCAAGGACACAATATCATCTTTCTATCCGCAATATGAAAAGCTCACTCTGACACACAGAGCAGATTAACCTGAACTGAATCAGGACACACTATCAATCTCTCTATGTGCAATATGAAAGCTCACTCTGACACAGGCAGAGCAGATTAACGTGAACTGAATCAGACACACTATCATTCTCTCTATCCACAATATGAAAAGCTCACTCTGACACAGGGCAGAGCAGATTAACGTGAACTGAATCAGACACACTATCATTCTCTCTATCCGCAATATGAAAAGCTCACTCTGACACAGGCAGAGCAGATTAACCTGAACTGAATAGGACACAATATCAATCTCTCTATGTGCAATATGAAAAGCTCACTCTGACAGGCAGAGCAGATTAAGAGAAACAAATTCGTGATGCTGCATGTGAAGGACAAAGCAGGGGGCATGTTGTGGATCTGTAGCAAGCCAATTCAAAGAGCAACGAATTAAACAAGCTCAAGGCTGTCAAACAAAGATGACATGGTGCAGGATTCAGTAGGTATCTAGAGTCAAGTCTAATACATGCTGTAAGTTACTGGTAAAAAATAAATCTGTCTTGCTCGTTACTTCTTGTCATAATCCGCAAGCACCAGGAATTGAAGCAAACACGCAAAGAAACAAAATCGACAAAGTCGTAAAATGCACAGTAAAAAATTCATGGGTGTCCAGCACCAGGCATCAAATCATCTTCTGACCAGGAGCAGATGAGATCACCAAGCTGGCCCTCTTGCCCACTGGCCCACGAATCAGAACAAAGCGTGCTGCATTTGTCAGAACTACTTTGAGCGTGGTGGGTAAACACAGACGAAGTGACTCCCTGGTTTTTCTCCTGTAAGATGGCGAGCTATCCAGAAGGGCAGACTGCTCGGTGCAGTCGTGGAAACAAGACGTTATGAAGATCATCGTTTCTAAGGAACTGTTTTCTCGAAGACGTGCCAGATGTTTATTAAACTGTCAGCAAAAAAGTACAACTGGCTGATCATAAGATATGGAAAACCTAGGGCAGATCTTTCTGCTTTACCCACAAGAATCTGTGGAGAGGAATGAGTGATTAAAGGAGACTGTAGTTATACAGAACATTTTTTTAAATTGTGACTGTATTTATAATTCGTAAAGCAACATGCTGTTTTCCAGAATACATAAGCTATCTCACCACTGGGACTTTTCTTTCCACACATGCAGGAAGCCTCTTCCATTGCCCCTAGGGTCCTGAGCCTCTCCTTGCCAGAGATCACAAGCTGTTTCAACAGATCATAGCTAATGATCCCCTAGGCTCTCTGGCTCCACTCTCTGTTTCAACAGATCACAGCCTAATGATCCCACAGCCTCTCTGGCTCCACTCTCTGTTTCAACAGATCATAGCTAATAATCCTACAGCCTCTCTGGCTCCACTGTCTGTTTCAACGGATCATAGCTAATGATCCCCAGGACTCTCTGGCTCCACTCTCTGTTTCAACAGATCATAGCTAATGATTCTACAGCCTCTCTGGCTCCACTCTCTGTTTCAACAGATCATAGCTAATGATTTCCACAGCCTCTCTGGCTCCACTCTCTGTTTCAACAGATCGATCCTTTAACATGTCTGGCGCCACTCTCTATGGAGTAGATTTCGGCTTGGAATCCAGATTTGTTCATGATTCTGGTCAGACTGGCACACTTCTCAGTCTTGAAAAGGTGACCTTGGTCCATTCGGCTTTCATGTTTCTATTTAATTTTATGAACATGTTGTTTTTTTTCAGGTTACATACAGCTGCCTCACAGCCTGGATTTTTCTTTCTTTGCATGTCGGACAATAACTCCACCCAGTGGCCATGTGATCTTTCTGAGTCGGATTCAGAGAAGACGGCGTAGTTATGGCTATTCTATTGACGTGTTTGCGTCTGAATGTGGACAAAAATGGATCAAACGTCGGCGGATCAGAAATCACGATGTTCCTTTTTTATTTTTGTAGACTGGTTAATGTCATCTGAAACCGATCAGAGTGTTTTACATGATGACAAGAAGACCACAGTTCTCCCCATGTCAATATTATCCACGTGCTTGCGACCAGTATGCGCTGTTGTGAAGTTAGTGTTCTCTTTCCATCAGAGAACTTCCAAACCACAGCGGGTCGGACAGCGACAGTGGAATTGTTCAGAGTCTGCGTGGCCTGAGCTCTACAGGCATTTCCCCTGTGATCTCAATGCTGACTGTGTTGATGCTGAAGATGAAACTCAGTGTCCCTTCATCCGTAAAGGTCATGGACCGGGATATGTAAGTTTCTGTTTTGGGCCTACTGTGAGCTCAAGTTATTTTAATAATCAAATCAGGAATGTGATTTTTGCCTTAAGACTCACCTGTGCAAAACAAACCGAGGGTGATGATTTCAACCTGTCAGGATAAGCCTGTAGACGTCATGCTACAAGAAACAGTTGCACTCATTATTATAAGATGGCTTACATGGAAAAGCCTACTTCACACGGACTTCTGATGCACTTGGTGCACACAGACAGACAGACAGACAGACAGACAGACAGACACACACACACACACACACACACACACACACACACACACACCACACACACACACACAGCACGCAGTGTGTGTGTGTGTGTGTGTGTGTACGCGCGCGCGCGCGCGTGTGTTTCACACTGTGTGTGTGTGTGTGTGTGTGTGTGTGTGTGTGTGTGTGTGTGTGTGTGTGTGTGTGTGTGTGTGTGTGTGTGTGTGTGTGTGCGCGCGCGCGCGCGCGTGCGTGCCTGCGTGCGTGTATGTGTGTGTATGTGTGTGTGTGTGTGTGTGTGTGTGTGTGTGTGTGTGTGTGTGTGTGTGTGTGTGTGCATTTGTGTATGCGCAAGCATGTGTGTGTGTGTGTGTGTGTGTGTGTGTGTGTGTGTGTGTTCTCTATGTGTTTTCTTTTTTTTTTCTTTCAAATCTGTGGTGGTGCTCATAATGACCAGGTATTGACACATAACCATCATTGCAAATGCGTTTATGTCCTGATTTATCCATGAAACCCGCGCAGTAATTGACACTCTGTCTTCAGCAAGTTGGATCAAGTGTTCTGTAGAGGGGCTTCTTCTTTAGCTCAGGACTAAACAGTCATTTACGGTGGGCACAGTGGGACTCTTTGTTCACGGTCTCTCCTGGGCAAACAGCAATATGGAGCAGTTCAGCCACCAGTGACCCACAGAGATGCTAGAACTGTCATCCACAACTAATGCCAAAACCAGTGGAAGAGAAGGCTGAGTGCAGACAGTGGTGGTGATCCAATCCGTGAGGTCCAGAGATACCAACAATTTTTTTTTTACAGACTGAAAACCAGTCACTGCTGGCTGTTGAGCCACCTCAGCCAAATTGAGACTGCCCACACAGATGAATGTTGGAGGGCACTGGACGTCAGGCCCCCAAAATACACCCTCCAACACTGTCCAGCCCATGATGTTCTATGGCGTCAATGCTGGGTTGAGGATGCAGAGCTGCAGACACAAACTTTGGGGAGCCATCACGCCCTCGAGAAGACTGTGGGATTCATCGTGGCCAGATGGGGCGACTATCCCCAACCCGGCGGGTCCCCAGGTGGCGGATAGGGGGTCGGCCCCCAGATATGAGGGTTAGCTGCGATATAAGTCAGGCTTGCCTGGTCGAATAAGCAGTCCCGGACCAACTTGCCAAGTTCCTACCAGGATGGGGCGGTGTAACAGGTGGCACTGTTACACCATATCAAATTCCCCATGTGTCCTGTGACGGGTTCATCATGCGAGTAAGAGGCGCATAAAAACCTCTAGCCCCGGGGAAGGAAAACCTCGGAAAACCAAACCAGGGTAGGGGATGCTCATTAGCCTTGGTCGGCAAGTCGCCTACGAGAGGGAAACTCGGAGGACAAGAAAACCAACGCCAAGACGGATTTACTGGGCCCTTGGCGCGTAACAGCAGTACAACTCATCTACCTCATGGATGACAACCTCATAGATTTTCGATATGGTGCTCTACTAGAGGAGTCCCGCAAGGCTAGTAGAGTGCCGGGCCCTGTGCCTCAAAAAAGGCCCACCCCATGCGACTGGTGGTCACCCCATCCCGGTGAGAGGAGCCAGGCATCAGAGGCAGAGGGGAAAATGCTACTGGCCGAAACCCCTAGACCACTCACATTCTCCAGTGGAATGCAGAGGGCGTCACCACAAAAAAGATCCCACTTACTGAGAGAATGTACACACAGAAAACATTGATGTGGCCTGTATCCAAGAGACACACCTGAAACCCAAGCACAAGTTCAGAGTCAGAGGTTACCAAACCTTCAAGATGGATAGAGAAGGAACACTGAAAGGAGGAGTGCAGATATTCGTCAAGAACAATATTCCAGCCTCGGAATTTACAGTGGACACAAATCAGGAAGCTGAAATCCACGGAATCAAGATTACGGTGGACAAGACTGTCATCACCATCTTCAATGTGTACTGCTCACAAGACAAAGAGCTCTCTCTCTTCCGAAAATGGACATACCATCAGAGAACTGCATAGTAGTAAGTGATTTTAAACAGCCACTTGACCTGTTGGGGTTACAGTGAGAATGACCGATGAGGACACGAAGTGGAGGAGTGGCAGATAAAGAGCAACCTGCTTCTGCTGCTGATCCAGATCCAGAAAACCCACCAACCTTCTCTCGCCGATGGCTCACCACGACCACCCCAGATCTTGCCTTTGCCACTGACGACCTTGCCCAAAAAAACCAGCAGGAAGGTACAGAGCCAGTTGGCAGGCAGCGACCACAGACCAGTACTACTGACCATCATTTGCAGTACACATCAAGCAATGCCAAGTCCTTTCCCAGATGGAATGACAAGAAGGCGGATTGGGAGATGTTCGCGGGCCTCTCTAACGAGTATTGTAAGACCATCAAAGTGGACGATTACAGCATCAACAGAGCCACCAAAAACTTCAACCAAGCCATCCTGAAAGCAGCCTCAGAGGTAATTCTACGTGGCGCTCGAAAGAACTATGGGCCATATTGGACAGAAGACCTGCAGGAGCTTGAAGATGAAGTGACAAGGACTAGAGAGGAGGTGGAAAACAACCCCCAACGCAAAAACAACATCACTCTCAAAGCCTGCACTGCCAAATACAGAAAGGCCTACATCCAAGCTGCAAGAACAAGCTGGATGGAGAAAACAGAAAGGCTGAACCTTGACAGAGATGGCAACAAACTTTGGAAACTGACCAAAGCCATGAATAGTGAAGAGACGCGGTCAATGCCTGTCACGCTCCAAAAAGATCAGGAGATTGTGACAGGGGGAGAGGCAGCGAACTGCTTCATAGACAGCTATGAGCAGACCAGCAACATCTCTGTGACAGAGGACAGATAACATCAAGTCCATGATGAAATGAAGAATCATCATGGTGACCAAAGACCAACCTGATTACATGGACAGGCCTTTCAAACTGAAAGAATTAGAAGCTGCAAAATCTTTACAGGACAAAAAATCTCCAGTCCTGACAAAGTCACCAACGAGATGCTTCAACACCTCGGCACCAAAGCAAAGACCAAACTCCTTGCTCTCTTCAACAACAGCTGGAAGACGGGGCATGTTCCACAAAGCTGGCGAGAAGCTGATATGGTGCCCATCCATAAGAAGGGCAAAGACAGAGTAAGGGCTGACAGCTATCACCCCATCAGCCTCATCAGCTGCGTGGGCAAGCTCTTAGAGCGTATGATCAATTCGCAGCTAGTTTGGCACCTGGAGCAGAACAACATCATCACTCCAGAGCAGGCAGGCTTCCGCCAACATCATTCCACTGAGGATCAAGTGACCTACATAGCCCAGAAGATCGAGGATGGCTTCCAGGACAAACAGCATACTCTGGCGGTGTGGATAGACATGGAAAAGGCGTACGACAAAGTCTGGAAGGATGGCCTCCGGAGAAAACTCCAGAAGAGTGGTGTGACGGGCTGTGTGTACCAATGGATCTCGCAGTACCTGAAAAATAGGAAGGCCTGAGTCCATGTCAACGGAGCATACAGT
The DNA here is from genome assembly GCA_016801955.1 of Conus betulinus. Taxonomy (NCBI): domain Eukaryota; kingdom Metazoa; phylum Mollusca; class Gastropoda; order Neogastropoda; family Conidae; genus Conus; species Conus betulinus. The sequence goes on from JADBJO010006153.1 coordinate 111,665, forward strand.
CGGAAGAAGACACTGAGAGAGAGGAGGAGTCCCTCAAGGAGGAGTCATCAGCCCTACCCTATTCCTTGTCTTTATCAACGACATCATCAAAGATATGCCACGCAACGTCCAAGGAGCCATCTATGCAGACGATCTTGTCCTATGGTGCTCGGAAGAAGAGCACCTCACACACTGCCAACTACAGGCTATAGCAGGCGCTGAATGTTCTCGAAAGCTGGACAAACAGTGGCTGGTAACAATTAATGCCAAGAAGACCACTTACACTGTTTTCAGCCTCTCACCCAAAGAACAGAAGGCCAACCTGAGCATCAATCGACAAACTCTGCTTGCTGAAAATAACCCCACGTACCTGGGAGTCACCTTTGACAAACGCCTGACGTGGAAGAAGCAAGCAGAGAAAACAGAATTAAGAGCAAAAGTACGCCTTGCCCTCATGAAGAAGCTGGCAGGAGGAACAACATGGGGTGCAGACAACACGACCCTCAGGAGACTGTACACTGGTAGAGTCAGGCCAGTGCTGGAGTATGGCATGATTGCACTGGGCACTACAGCCAAATCTAATTTTGAATGGATCAGCAAGATTCAGATTCAAGCTACCTGTATCATCACAGGAGCCATGAAGTCTACGCCAATCCAGGAGCTTGAAACCATCACAGAACTCCAGCCCCCTTGAGGACCACAGAGACGCCAAGCTCCTGACCCAGGTTGCCAAGTTCAAGAGGCTGCAAGGCCGCCCCATGAAAGACAGACTGTCCCAGCCAACAAAAGGACGGCTGAAGAGAGGGATTTTCGTACACCAGAGCAGGATCCTAGAATGGCAACATCAAGATATCCTTGACCATGACCCCAGAGTGATACCCCGGTGTCTTGCCATCCCTCCCTGGAGCAAAGGAACCCCTCCCCTCATCCAGTGCAGCATCCCTGGTGTTGGCCCTAAAGATTCCCAAAGCAGCCCTGAAAGAAAGTCCCCACCCTTTGAACACCTCCATACCCAGTTCCCCAAAGAGTCCTGGACTCATGTCTACACCGACGGCTCTGCAGCAGATGCATTTGAAATGGAGGGGCAGGAGTCTATGTCCAATATCCAGGAGGCAGAGAAGAACAGATCTGCCTCGCTACCAGGCTGTACTCCCAAATTACAGAGCCGAAGCAGAAGCCCTGAAAACAGCAGCAGCCCACATCGAGGTCGGCCCCTACGCCAGCCACAACGTTGTCTTCCTGACCGATGCCCTGTCCATCTTGCAGGCCCTTCAGTCCAACAGAGATCCAGAGCTCAACGATCTGTCCTCATCTCTCGCCTCCCCTGCACAAGTCACACAGTCACCCTGCAGTGGATTCCCTCCCACTGCAACATGCTCGGCAATGAGATTGCTGACTCCCTGGCAAAGGAGGGCACTACAAAGGAACAGATGGATACCAGCTACACCGAATCCAGTACCATCATCAAGACCAAGCTGCAGAACAGGTGAAGCAGCAGAATCCACGCCACAACAGAGCAGACCCGTACTACCTGCTGACTCGACGAGAGCAGGTAGTCATCTTCAGGCTCAGAACAGGCTACAACCACCTGAAACACCACCTATTCTCTAAACTCCGCATCCTGCAGAACAGGCAGCTAGACAACAGAACATCTGCTGCAGTCCTGTCCACTCCGAAAAGCGCTTCGAGAGAAAACCTGGCCCGACCCAATACCAGTGGCCCGGAAGCTCTATGGAGGACTGGAGGACCTGCGACGTACTACCACCTTTGTCGAGGAGACGGGGGAATCCATCTAAAGAAATGACGAACGAGACAACGACAACATCGTGGCGAAGAGTTGAAGATCAGATGCGACCAACGTAATCGACTAAGAAGAAGAAGAAGAAGAAGAAGAGAAGAAGAAGAAGACCAGGTAATGGGACATTTCCAGCTTGGGCTAGGTAAGCTCACGGAAAGAAACTGATGTAATTTTCCTAAGGATTCCATGCCTGAAATCACCCCCCAGTGATGGTTAAGGGCACCTGCCCATACTGCCCCTTGGGAAGTACATCCAGACCAATCTCCCACGTTGTTCCAAAATCACACCTGTCTTTCAAAATGCTCAAAATGTCCCCAGTGAGAAAACATGTCAACTAGAGCTCACTGCATCCAGATTGGGGGTGAATGGGAGGGGTGATTCTGGTGCTGAGACTAATAACTGTCCACCATCCTTCCCCCGGCTCCTTCCATTTCAAAACTACTTCCAACAAATTGTCTCATCAAAGTCATTCATTCATTTATTCATCAGCTTTAAATCACATGCAGTATGGTCTCAAAATTTAGCTGATGTGGTGTAGCGTGTATGGACTAGTCCGCACGCAGTAACACACCTCCTTGATGAAACCGAAACTCCCTGATGGGTGATTTTGGGGCATTGTACAGAAACGCCTCATGGTGTGATTCAGACAGTGCCCATCTTTGACTTTTTGTCATATCAGGTGAGCAAGGTCAGGCATTTTATTCAAAGTTTGGGATGTTTCTTCCCCCTGCCTCAAATATCTCATGGGGGTTTGGTCTTTAAGCAAAGCTGAGGGTAGCATGGAGGGTAGAGAAGTCAAAGGTCATGGTCAACAGCACGACTAAATGCAGTGCCAACATAACCATGAATGGTGAACCTCTAGACGAAGTGACCAGCTTCAGGTACTTGGGAGCAACCCTGTCCAAAGATGGCACCTGCACAGCAGAAATCCAATTCAGGATCAACTCCGCATCAGTAGCGATGGCCAGACTGAACAGAGTGTGGAAGAGAGCAACATCAAATTCCACACAAAATTCCGGCTCAACAAGTCACTACTTGTCTCGATCTTCTTACATGGTTGCGAGACATGGACACTGTTGGCTGAAACAGAAAGAAGAATCCAGGCGTTTGAGACCAGGTGCCTGATGAAACTACTTTCGCATCTCCTACAAAGAACACAAGACCAATGATTATGTGCGGAACCTGGTCACTAACCCAGTTGGGCCCCACGAACCACTTCTGGCAACAGTCAAACGACGGAAGATGGCATGGTTTGGCCACATAATCCGTCACAACACCCTCTTCAAAACCATCCTTCAAGGTACCGTTGAAGAAGGGCGCAGACGAGGATGGCAGAGAAAGAGCTGGTCCGACAATATAAAGGACTGGACCAAAATGACCATGCCAGATCTCCTCAAGACAGCCACTAACAGAAGAGCCTGGAGAGAAATGGCGGCTGCCTCATCACGTCCCCCAAACGATCCAGTGGTCAGGGGAATGACTGAACTGAACTGAACAGAGGGTAGTTCTAGCTCAAGTGCAGAATCACCTCTTACTCACATTCAGGTTCACGTGATGATCTGACCAGTATGTTTTTCTGTTAAAGACACTTTGAGAATTTTGAAAGAGGAGGCTGATGTTGAAACAAAGGGGGTTGGTCTGGATTTACTCCCTGGGAAGTGAGTTTGGGCATGTGCCCTTTCAGATCTGCTGGGGAGTGATTTTGGGAGTGGAGTAATTATGGAACCTTACTTTGATAATACACGCTTTTTACAGCTAAGACATAGCTGGTTTGTTGACAAAGGACCGTTACTTTTCACGTACATGAGGTGAAAACCCCTAATTTTTTTGAGAGAGTTTTCAGTTTTCCAACAGACTGTTGAAAGAAAATGGCCATTGTGCCTCTTGACGTTCTATTGGTGTAAGGTATTGAAAAAAAAAATCAAATACTGAATGGCTTCATTGTCATTTCTTTTGCAGATAGTTTTTGAAAGAAGCGCAAGCAAACGCCCTTATCCCTTTACTGACCTACAAAAGACTGTAAAAAAAGAGGGGCACTTCCAGTCAGCCTAACTGACCCCAGGATTGGAACGATGTTATTGAAGCTCTTGATTTCAACCAGGACAGTATAGTTGTATGGGTTGACCTCCATCAAACGCTACCCACATTAGGATTGGAAGACCTCTACATAAGAAACATGTACGTTGCAATGATATCTATTCTATTTTCATATGTGCCTCTATGTACATGTGTGCATGCATGCATGTACGTTTGTACATGTCTGTCTGTATTTATATAGGTATTTATGTATATAAATGTACGTAGGAATCTCTCTCTCTCTCTCTCTCTCTCTCTCTCTCTCTCTCTCTCTCTCTCTCTCTCTCTCTCTGTATGTGTGTATGCATTCATATATGTATGTATGTGTGTGTGTGTATGTGTGTATGTATGCATGTATGTATGTATGTATGTCTCTCTATTCATGTATCTATCCATCTGTTCTTTGTCCTTCTGCCTGTCTGTGTGTCTGTCTCTCTCTCTCTCTCTCTCTATATATATATATATATATTTTTTTTTTTTTCTTCAAAATACCGAAAAACAAACAAACAAACAAGGTCCATTAATTCGACTAACTCTATAAGTTAGAGATATATAGATAGACAGAATGATAGATATATATGTCTATCTATCATTCTGTCTATCTATATATCTCTAACTTATAGAGTTAGTCGAATTAATGGACCTTGTTTGTTTGTTTGTTTTTCGGTATTTTGAAGAAAAAAAAAATATATATATATATAGAGAGAGAGATAGACAGACACACAGACAGGCAGAAGACAAACAAAGACAGATGGATAGATACATGAATAGAGAGACATACAAATGCATATACGAAAACTTCGAAATCGTATATGCATTTGTATGTCTCTCTATTCATGTATCTATCCATCTGTCTGTTTGTCCTTCTGCCTGTCTGTGTGTCTGTCTATCTCTCTCTCTCTCTCTCTATATATATATATATTTTTTTTTTTCTTCAAATACCGAAAAACAAACAAACAAACAAGGTCCATTAATTCGACTAAACTCTATAAGTTAGAGATATATAGATAGACAGAATGATAGATAGACATATATATGCATGGCAGGATAAATTTCGTCATTAAAGGTCCCACTGAAGAAGAGGTCACAAGACCTCGAAATATTTGGAAACGAAATCCAGCTTGTTGTGTTTTTGTGTTTTTCTTTTTGTCTCTCTCTCTCTCTCTCTCTCTCTCTCTCTCTCTCTCTCTCTCTATATATATATATATATATATATATATATATATATACACACACACACACACACACGCACATATATATATATATATATATATATATATATATATATATATATATATATATGGTAAAATGAGGTATTAATATGTAGAAGTAAAAATATCTCTAAAAGTTTGTTTCAAGCTTTCGATCTCTTCAGGATGTTTTTTGGGGGGCGCGTTATCGGTGTTATATAGCGTGCGGGTCCTGATTTCATTTTGTGTACGTGTGTGTCTATTACATTCATTGCACGTGCTATCTGTGGTTCTCGGGTTGCTTGCTGTGGTCTGTTCAGGGGGAATTCACTGACAAAGATTTCCATTTATGCCTGCAGTTATTTACTATTTCTACTTTTGTATTCAAAGTTGCTAAGTAGGGTTTACATAGTATTAACCATTTTTTTTTTCTGTGGAACGTAAGTTGCATTTTTTAAAAATGTTGTTGTACGGTGTTGCTCTTTTTATGATTTTCCATGATATGCTGTATCTTTTAAAAATCTTTAAATCTCCAAATGTATTTACTCAGGTCCGTTTGGTTTTTGTATTTTTCTTTGTTGAATGACTGTTTGTGGTTTGCGTATCTAGTTTTAAAGTGATTTTCGGTAATCCCCATTAATGTTTCTTTTTCATTTTCTGATGGTACAGTAGCTTGGTATACAATATTATTGTAAAGGCATTTGTTGTTAGGGGGGCACTGTTCTTTTTTTAGTGCAATTGCAAGATATCCTTTCATCACCCTTCTTTGCTGTGTTGCTTTTCATTTTGTTGGATGAATCAATTATGTTTTTTGAGGTTGGGCATACATGAGTATGACAGTTTGATGGTGTTTTAGTTGAATATTTTGAACAGTTTGTGTTCTTTTGGGAATGATATTGTCAGTATTTTAAAGAATTCTTATCCTACGTTTGTTTTTACTCTTCCATCATATGAGGGGTTATACCATATGATCTTCCTTTTATTGTTTTTCTTGTTGTTTCTGTTCATGTTGTTGTCTGGACTATATTGTAGTTTGTAGTTGTAACCACTTTTTTTTTGCAACGCTTCTTGGCATTCTGCTGCTGCATTATTGAATACTCTTTCGTGCATGACAGGTTGGATAGTCTCTTGTTTATACCATTGGGTATAGTTTTTAGTATAGATGGTGGGTGGTTGCTTTTGATATTTACGTAGATGGGTGTGTCGTTTTTTTTTTTTTTTTATATGGTTTGTACACGTGGTCGTTGAGGTCTAATGTTATGTCTAGGTAGTTCACTACCTTTTCGTTTGCTTCTATTGTGATTTTTAAATTGTGGTTTTGGAAAATTGTGCACAGTTCTTTTTTCTTATTTTCAAGGATTCTTGGGTTATTGTTTAGTGCGGCGAGGCCGTCATCTCTGTATGGACCGACTTGTTTTCCGAGTTGTTTCTGGATGTTGGATAGCATGAATGGTCCGACTAGCTCACATGTTTTGGCACCATCGCACGATCCCATGGTCACATCAAATGTAGAGTTTTTTGTTCGTTTTTTTTAATCCAAGTTTCATTTCTGCTGTGGAGTAGAGTTTTCCTTGTGTGGAAAATTATTTCCATTTCTGACTCTGTTATGTTTGTGTGTTTATTGGTGAATTACATGGCTTTGGTGAGCAGTTCTTCATCTATGGATGGGTAGAAGTCCACCATGTCAAATGTGATAAATACTGTGTTTCTCTGTTTGTTAAGTTTCTTAAACCATTGGATGACTTCAATGCTGTTTTTCCAAAGGTTGTGTTCAGTGTTTGATTTTACGTTTTCTATAACCCTTTTCCAGGATTTTCTTGCTTATTTTTTCCCAGTTCATATTTAGATGGGTTTATTTGTCTGCATGTTGGGTTGTTTTGGAAGTTAGGCTTATGATCTTTAAGTGTTATGAAGGCTTCTTTTGTTGCTGTTACTTCCACACTATCGCTTAAATCCATGCAGTGTACAAGCTCTTTTTCTTTTTTGTGGATGTTGTCATGTATGTATTTTTTTATCAGCTTTTTTTTCTGCAGTTTTTCTGGATATTTTTTGTTGAGGAGTTGGGAGTATTCATTTGGTTCCATTTTGTAAAAATTGCTGGTTTTGTCAGCCTTCACAATATCTTTTTATCATTTTGGATATGTTTTATTTCAGTTTTAATGATGTTTGAAAGTTATTATTTGATTTCTTGAATTCAGCGTTGGCTATCAGTCTTTTCATTTTATCTTCAAAAGATTTCATTTCGTCTATTGTCGGTGGAGATCGCCATGATTTAAAGCTATATGTATTTTTGTCTTCATTCTTTGCATTTGGATTTAGGAAGAAGAACGCCTTCCATCTCATATTTCGTACGAATTTCTCAGTCTGTTCTATCAATGTTTTAGTGTAGGATTGTGGGTTAAAAAATGGTATGTTTTTAGTAGATTGCCTAAAGTTAATTTTCTCCATTTTGAATTTCGTCAGGCAACAGTGTTCAACACAAGGAGCAATCATCATAAATAGTATCAAAGTGCCCTTTTTGAGATTTTTAAAAAAGCTCAACCACCTGGGCAGCAACATCTGTGAAAATGAGGTATTAAAATGTTGAAGTAAAAATATCTCTACAAGCTTGTTTCAAGCTTAAAATAAACTACAGCATATCATGAAAATCATAAACAGAGCAACACTGTACAACAACATTTCAAAATAATGCAACTTACGTTCCACAGAGAAAAAAAAATGGTTAATACTATGTAAACCCTATTTAACAACTTTGAATACAAAGTAGAAATAGTAAATAATTGCAGGCATAAATGGAAATCTTTGTCAGTGAATTCCCCCTGAACAGACCACAGCAAGCAATCTGAGAACCACAGATAGCACGTGCAATGAATGTAATGGACCCACACGCACAAAAATGAAATCAGGACCTGCACGCTATATAACACCGATAACACTCCCCAAAAAACATCCTGAAGAGAGCAAAAGCTTGAAACAAGCTTGTAGAGAGATTTTTACTTCTACATTTTAATACTTTATTTTAACAGATGTAGCTCCCCAGGTGGTTGAGCTTTTTTTTTTTAAATCTCGAAGGGCACTTTGGTACTATTTATGATATATATATGATTATGATATATATATATATATATATATATCACAAAAAAAAACCAGAGAGCCAGCAAGAACTCTAAAAACGCTCAACCGGAAAGGGAGCGACATAAGTTTAAAAATATGATTAAAAAAGGAGATTAAAAAACCAACAAAATTGTTTCGAGCTATTGCTCTCGTCAGGGTGTTCAGTTTGGGCACGCTACCGGTGTTATATACTGTGTGTGCAAATGTGAGTTCTGCATGTGTTTCACGTGGCCTGTAGCTTTTTACAATTTTTATTTTTATTTTTATTTTTATTTTTATTTTTTTTTTTTTTTCGGGGGCGGGTGGGGGGGGGGGGGCGGGGGGGGCGGGGGGGGGGGGGGGGGGGGGGGGGTTGGGGGGGGGGGGGGGGGGGGGGGGGGGGGGGGGGGGGGGGGGGCGTTCAGGGGGGTGTGTTAAGAAATGGTGTGTTGACAAGGATTTCCATTTGTGCCTGCAATTGTTTATGATCTCTACTTTTGAATTCAGAGTTGCTAGATGAGGTTTGCATAATACCAGCCACTTTTCTGTAGAACATAGGTTGCATTTTTTTAGAGATATTATTGTATGGTGTTGCTCTTTTTATAATTTCCATGATATATTGTAGTCTATTTTTTTTCTTAAAGTTTCCAAATGTGTGTTACTTAGTTGTGTTGGTTTTTATATTTTCATTTTGAAGGACTGTTTATGGTTTGCATATCTGGTTTTAAAATGGTTTGCAGTAATCCCTATGTATGTTTCTTTGTCACTATCTGTTGTTACTGTGGCTTGGTACACAATATTATTGTAAAAGCATTTATTATTCAGGGGGCACTGATCTTTTTTTTTTTTAGTGCAGTTACAAGATGTCCTTTTGTTACCCTTTTGGCTGTGTTGCCTTTAGTTTTGTTAGATGAGTCAATTATGTTTTTGAGGTTGGGCATACATGAATATGATAGCTTGATGGTGTTTTTTATTGAATATTTTAGATAGTACATGTTCTTTCGGAAATGATGTTATAAGAATTTTAAAGAATTCTTTTCCTACATTAGTCTTTATTCTGCCATCATATGGGGGATTATACCATATGATCTTCCTTTTCCTGTTTTTCTTATTACTGTTCATGTTATTATCTGGGTTATATTGTAGTTTGTAGTTGTAGCCACTTTTTTTCAGTGCCTCTTGGTATTCAACTGCTGCACTGTTGAATACTTTCTCGTTGCATGACAGGTTAGATAGTCTTTTGTTTATGCCATTGGGTATGGTTTTTAGGATAGAAGGTGGATGGTTACTTTTGATGTCTACATAGATGGGTATGTCGTTAGGTTTTTTTATATGGTTTGTATACATGGTCATTAAGGTCTTATGTTATGTCTAGGTAGTTTACTACCTTCTTGTTGGCTTCTACTGTGATTTTTAAGTTATGGCTTTGGACAATTTTGCAAAGTTCTTTTTTCTTATTTTCAATGGTTTTTGGTTTACTGTTTAGCAAGGCAAGGCCGTCGTCTCTGTACAAACCAACCTGTTTACCAAGTGTTTTCTGTATATTGAATAACATGAATAGTCCAACTAGTTCACATGTTTCGGCACCATCATATGAACCCATTGTGACATCAAATGTGGAACTCTCATCTAGCAACTCTGAATTCAAAAGTAGAGATCATAAACAATTGCAGGCACAAATGGAAATCCTTGTAAACACACCATTCCTTAACACACCCTCCCCTCCCCCCCCGCCCCCCCCCCCCCCCCCCAAAAAAAAAAAAAAAAAAGTAAAAAGCTACAGGCCACGTGAAACACATGCAGAACTCACGCTTGCACACACAGTATGTAACACCTGTAGCGTGCCCAAATTGAACACCCTGACGAGAGCAATAGCTCGAAACAATTTTGTTGGTTTTTTTATCTCCTTTTTTAATCATATTAATAATATATATATATATATATATATATATATATATATATATATATATATATTCAATTATAAACAAAGCTTGCTCTTATGTCTTAGATTGAAGAAATAGGGGGAGAGAAGCATTCATATCTGCAGTGGTAGTTAATTCTTGCCTAACTAACAGTATGTGCAGAATTAAATACCACTGCAGATATGAATGCTTATCTTCCCGTATTTTCTTCAATCTAAGACATAAGAGCAGGGTTTGTTTATAATTGAATATTTCTTGCAGTCATTGCAACACCTGGCTGCTCTGTAAGTTGCTGGAATAGTGCTGGTACTTATCCTTGGAATTCATTAGTTCATATATATATATATATATATATATATATGTGTGTGTGTGTGTGTGTGTGTGTGTGTGTGTGTGTGTGTGTATACATATATAAACACACACACGTATGTATCCATATGTATGTAAATATACACACGCACATGGGAGAGAGAGAGAGAGAGAGAGAGAGAGAGAGAGAGGAGAGAGAGAGAGAGAGAGAGAGAGAGAGAGATTTAGCAGTTTGGCAGTTTGGTCCACTTGGAAAAAAGAAACACACACTGACTACTGCCTGCCCCTTCCCATAAGAACACTCATGTACACACATCCTGCCGTCAACCATGTAGACACTTTCAATGTACACACTGACTACTGCCTACCCCTTCCCATAAGAACACTCTTGTACACACATTCTGCCGTCAACCATGTAGACACTTTCAATGTAGTTTTTTGGTTCAAAATGCACTATGGTGTAGATGAACTTTCACAAATTCTTTAATTGGGTCTTAATCACAACGTCAAGTCAACTGTCCAACAAACCAAAACCAAGTTGAAGATCTGCAGGTACAACGCATGCTCAGCACTCCTATACGCCTCAGAGACATGGAGAACCAACACGAAGATTGAGAGTAGGCTCAGAGGCTTCGAAGAAAGGTGTCTTTGCCGAATCCTGTAACTTCACTGGCAGCGGCAAGTCACCAACAGGGAAGTGTCAAGGCGCACTGGCATAAACAACATTGTGGCCAAGGTAAAGCAGCAGCGGTGGAGGTGGCTGGGACACATCCCTCGGATGGTCAAGACCAGACTCCCTCATATTACGCTGAGATCAGCACCACCTGGGAAGAGGAAGCGAGGCAGACCACTCGGCACCTGGAGGAGGACAGTGGAGGAGGAGATGAGAGAGGCAGGCAAGACCTGGAATGAACTGAGCTGGCTTGCCCAGGACAGAGAGGGCTGGAGGGAGCTTATTGGCGCCTTATGTCTCGGGTTGTGGGATGAAGAGGATTAAGTAAGTAAGTAAATCACAATGTCACAAACTTAAAGTATGAACATTCAGTACTGAGAAGAAAACACACAAGCAAATAAACAAACAAAGGCATACAGCGTTAATGGAAACAGCCTGCGTATGTTAATAGGTATGTGCTTAGGCATAGAAACACCTCATTTCATTCTTCAGTGGGTCTTTACACGTTGTCAATGAAGGCCATCTAGAAACACAATTTCCTCTGAAAGTCTGTGTAGCGCTTGCTTACTTAATCGTTGTATTTTTGATAGCATGCTTATATCTAACTCGTGTTTGAAATACATGGCTTAAAAAAGCAAATTTACATTTTGATATGTGATGGACATCTTTCAGAAATTTGAATAAAGTTGGTTATATCATTCCTCTGATTCGCAGCATCATTGCCACACAACTGTTCTCTTGTTAGTCTAAATTTGTCAAAAGTCATGGTCGTTTGACAACAGCGGTACATCAGACATTGAATATTCTGTGACTAGATTAAAGTTCAGTATTTTCTCTGTCAGTCTTACAGAAGGTAAGGTATTTTTTCATATATACAGGTTCACATGTTTTAATGTATTTTTTTGCCAATCTATTTCAAATTTCCTTTCATGTTCTGAATCTTACAAAATGCAATTTTTGACATTTCTATTTGATATTTTGAAGACAAATTTCATTGTTCCAATTATTTACAGTGGTTTGCTTGACTTTTACTAGGTAAAATGAATGTAATATAACTTCCTTCTTTTCTCAGCACCAAGGATAAGACTAAGGGATCATGGTTTATTTCTTATTTGACTATTCTATAGGTTGATGCCCATGTTTTGACACGTTCTTTTATTGTATGTCAGTATCCAAAGAATTTCATGAAGTTTGTTACAAAATCATATTCACCTTTAAGTGACCAGTGTGCGTAGAATGTTCCAAGGATTGGTCATATCCTGGACACAGTGATTTTCTTTTTCCATTGAGGGTTTGAAATGCAAAATTTTATTTTCAATTTCATATTCATTTTTAAAGAAAATATCTGTTAAATGGCTGAGGAATTGTGTTGTCCTAATAGGTATCGGTGGATTAAAACCTACCACTTTAACCGTGAACAAGAGACTCTGCCCAGGACTTCACCAAGAAATTCCTGTTGTATGAGGCACCGAGTCCTGAATGTAACAGTCTTCTGGTTTTCATTAACGACCTTGTACCTGAGCATCCAAAGGGAATCAAGGCAGCTCTCTATGCAGACTAATGTTTTGGTACACGGAAGAGCACACATCGACTGCCACTACTATATGCACAAAGCAGTAGGCGAGCTGAATGCTGGACAAACACTTGCTGTGATGCTGCAGGCAAAGATGTTTTCCTCCTGGCTCCACATCAAACAGCCAACCCTTTCACTCTTGAGGAACTCCGCTGAGGCCGGAGATGACATCACCCACCTTAGCATCCCTGTTGACACGACGCCAACGCACACCACGAGGGCAGACACAAAGGCTAAATGCAAGCTGGTAATTCTGTACGAATCGGCAGGGGCAGGCACTACTTGAGAAGCCAATGGAAAGACACCATCAATCAGACGACACCTTCTGTGCCGCCCGTCAGCCTGGTCGATCCTGTGCAAAGACAACCCAGGAGAAGCTTGACAAAGCCAGAGTCAGATCACCTACATCGTCACTGGGGGAAGGGGTCAACATCAGAATGTACAGACAATTACAGGCATTCAGTCTCAAATGTGAAGTGTCAGATTCTTGCTCATGGAAACGTCAACTACAGCCAGTCGAACAAAACACAAGAGAGACCCCCCTTTTCATCATCAACTGAACTGTTTACATGAAAAAGTCTGTCCACTTTGTTTTCACAAACTCTTACAGACATATTTCAGAGTTAAACTCATTAACAAACCCTTATGGACTCTAAAAACTGTTTCCTGGTCCTCACAGGCCTATAGCAATCTCCCAGTGTCCTGTCTGTGTGAGTTCATGTTAACTTACAAAGCAAATCACAGACTGTGCCTCTGTCCCGCTCTACAAAACGGCTGCTTCTACGCTATCCGGGGGTAAAATGTTCCTGGCGTTTTCACAATGTAGGCTAGCCGTAACCTTTAATTTGCAGTCACACAGGACACCTCCCGTGTCTTTGAAAAAATCTGTGAGACGTACGTCTCTGTGCAAACCTCGCTGTCCCTATGCTGCTGACACTGATCTTTTCTCTTTACTGCAACTACACACCCTACAGGTGACCAATCAACCACCTTGAGCTATGTGTTCACCTCTCAGGATGCACTCATGCAGCACGGTTACGTGAAAAGATGAGCACAGGCACAAAACGTTAACGTCCCTCTTTTTTTTGCGATAGCCTGCACAATCAATCCATGTTTTTCACAGACATATCGCCCTCACAAACAAACGTACAAAACCATCAGGGAATATGGACACAGTTCCTGACAGGGAGTGAGAAGCATAAACATAGAAGAAGTCAAAGTTGAAGACCACCCTTGGAATGGGACAGAATGTGTGTTGTTCAAGCTACTGAAAGCCTCCACAAAGTGACGAAATGGCTGCAGTTGGGTGTCCAGAGTTGCGAGCTCTTCTACCTGTGATCCTGCAAGTGCATCTGCTATGACAGATATTTGCCTTTTGAGTCCCACCTCTGCTTTTTGCTTTTCACGGTGGGGAACAGTTCAGCTCAACGATTTTGTCCAGCATAGAAAAACTAGAGAGACGGTTGGTGGTTCAGGAAAAAAACTGAATGGCTGAAAGGACAGATATCATGCACGGCTGTGTTTTATGACCCACGTGGCCCACGCCAACTACACGCGGAGCTCACTGTCATTGTGGTCTTTCATCTCCTGCAGGGCCTCCAAACAGTGGAGTGCCAATTGGCTGTGCCAAACTTAGCATTGAAAGGGGAAAGGAGATTGTGGCTTGGTAACCAAACAGAAAAAAAAATCCACATTCCTTTCTTACATTAGGTGTTGTCCTACCTGGAGACACTTTTGAAATACCCATTACCAAATTTGAACAACAGTTAGCGTCATGGTCAAACACGATTCGAGACAATAAATAGTAAAAAATTGGCATTGACTTTTGATCTTAATATGTGACATATGACATAGAAATACACAGAAATAAATAATGCAGCATTGAATATGGATGACGTAAAGGGGGGATTCTTATGTGAGACTGTACTGGAATAAAATGATGTTAATGTGTGTTGTCACATTTTTCTGCTATTATTACTACAGCATCTGTCCCTGAGAATATATACGCTTCTTTAGTTTTCATCCTCTTTCTCTTATTTGTGGATGTACTAGGTTTTTGAGAACCTCAAACAGCATTAGAGTCATGCACATGTAATTGTATTTCCACAGAAAACAACAATAACAAACATTCCTTGTTTGTATTATTAAATAATCATGAAAGTGGAAGTGTGCCCAATCCAGCATTTCTGCCAGGAAACCAGTTGGACTTACACACTAGTACACACGTAGACTCCTTGCATGCATATAGTAGATCTAAAGCAGTTCAGACAATGAAAACAGATGGAGGTTTGTTTGGATGGAAAGCGTATCGCAAAAAGCTCGCCAGTTGTCACTAAGACAGAGAAGTTCCCTTTTCAGAGAGAGAGAGAGAGAGAGAGAGAGAGAGAGAGAGAGAGAGAGAGAGAGGAGAGAGAGAGATTTCTGTTTCATTAAAATCAGGCTCATTTGTTTTCTGATTTTTTTTTCTGTTCAATGACAGGTCAGGCTAGCTCAGCTGGTACAGTATTTAACTCATGATCTCGATTGTTCTGTGGTCGTGGATTCAAATCTTCACCAGGCTGTTTTGGTACAGGAAGATGTCCCTTGTGCTCAACGTTCAATATGATTTCATTTTGTTGAAAAAATTCTTTGCATGCAACTGTAAAATAAGAAATCATGTGCCAAATGTTCGAAGTAAACATTGTACACATGCAGAGAGCCTATTACCAACTTTGGAAAGAAAAGCCAGTTTGGCTGTTAGTATGGAAGACAGCTACACACATAGCATGCACCCAGTGCGAAAAAATTGAAAGTTGGTTGAAAAAGTGAGTGACTGATATCTGACTTAAACAGGGGAAATAATTTACTAATGCCAGTGGGCAGGTCTTCAGTCTGATCTACCCAGGTAGGCACATCGTCCTGTAAATGAGAGCATGCATTAAAAAGCACTTGAGGTTTGGTCTGGTTACTAAGATAAGGCACCGTCATAAAATACTCACAATAACAAAAGTCATCATCGTCATCATCATCATCATCATCATCATCGTCGTCGTCGTCGTCGTCGTCGTCGTCGTCGTCATCATCGTCGTCGTCGCGGTCGTCGTCATTATCATCATCATCATCAATCATCATCATTGGGTCATGATATTTATGATATGGTTGAGTTTTTTTTTTGTGTTTTTGTTGTTGCTTTTTTTCTGGAAGGTCGTGCCTATTACTTTGCATTTGTCAGCACAGTACACCCTGACATACGTTATATCTGACAGCGTGTCTCGCTGTTTGTTTCATGTTGACAGGTATGCCAACACCTGGCAGTGGGGGAGTGGCTCTATAGCATACTACATACACCGCTCCTTTTTACAAAACCCGAGTGACTGTACGCAGGCAGCTATTTGCAACTACGGAAATGAAAAAGGAAGAATATGGACTAGCAGAGAAGCTGCGGAATGAAGGCAACATGTCAAAGTGCATGCGTCTCTCTCTCTCTCATCTGTCTCGTCTGTCTGTCTGTCTGTCTCTCTCTCAACCCTCTCTCTCTCTCTCTCTCTCTGTGAAACCAGAATTGAGTAGAGCTGATGCAGCTCAACATTTTAACATGGGTGGCTGTTTATCATACGCTCAGTTTATTTTCCCAGGACAGGTTAGATGGTTGATGGCGTGCTTGCTTACCTTAGTACATGTTTCCCATTTCGTCACGCTAGCTTACCTTAGTACATGTTTCCCATTTCGTCACGCTAGCTTACCTTAGCTTACATGTTTCCCATTTCGTCACGCTAGCGTACCTTAGTACATGTTCCCATTTCGTCACGCTAGCTTACCTTAGTACATGTTTCCCATTTCGTCAAGCATAAGTGCCATGGTGGCTTCTTTCTACTTGCTTAGGAATTTCTCAGGACTGTAAATTTCCAGAGGATCTATTAGTATGGATACTGAGGATCTTGATCAACTGATTGGTGATTCGATCCTATTTTAAAGGTTTTCTGTACTTAAGTAATCTAACGGAATTATTCATTCTTCAATGTTAAACCTACCTGTCATACTAGCAAGCTGTGGTCTCGTTTTTAGCTCCTTTAGTTGTCCTTTGTACTTGCGTTGTTTTCTCAAGAGGGATTTAAAGGAGACAACTGAAATTCATGAGACAACAAAACTACCGCTTTGTCCTTGTGAATGAACCTTCTATACTGTTGGTCCTGCAACATGCCAGAGATCGTCATTTAGGATTTTGGTCAGTTTTTCAGAGCTTTCAAGTTGTTTCGTCATGTTCAGTGTGCGGTTTCTCATGACACATGTGGCCTTTTCTTCATTAAAGGCAGCTCTGGCATAACTGAAATTAATGGTGGTTGCTGACGTTTGCATTGCTTGCTGCATTAAGCTTATGATAAGTTTTTTGACCGAGTACGGATGGTAGTCTTTCTTCTTTTTAAATCTTTCTTTTG
>JADBJO010006153.1:133692-141197 GCA_016801955.1 Conus betulinus
TTGTGCCATTTTAAATTTCAGACTCCAAAATGGGTAAACATGAATGGAACAACAAATACATTTCGGGATGGTTTAAATCATGAAATTGAAAACATAATTCTTTGAGGGGCACATAGTCAAATGGTTACAGATCTTACCTGCAGAGCTGACGATTGTAGATGACGATTGTGAATTCAAACTATTTGGTGGATTGGAGAGTTTAAGGGATTGACCCCTCCCCCACACCCCCCCCCCCCCACCCCCCCCCCCCCCCCCCCCCCCCCCCCACCCCCCCCCCCCCCCCCCACCCCCCCCCCCCCCCCCCCCCCCCCCCCCCCCCCTTTCTGTTCACCCAGCAGTAAACAGTACCTGATTCAGATCAGGGGAGACTAAACGCGGCAGTAGGAGAAGGATGGGCTACACCTTCCACCATGCTGTGACTGAGACACAGTGACTCGTTAATAGTTCACTACTCCTCCTAACATTGGCCTATGGCGCACGTACCTTTAAACTGCAGTTGTGCAGAAAGAAGAATTTTGCTCAAATCATGAGAGCTTCATATTGCGTTTACTGTTTTTTGAGAAGGCTTTTGAATCCATCAACAGAAATACTCTGCTGCCTTGAATTGTTACGAAAAAATGGCGTTACTGGAACATTATCTGAGTGTATACTGCTGCCTTACATTGTTAAGAAAAATGGGGTTACTGGCAATTATCTGAGTGAAGGCAGGAGTAAGGCACAGAAGTGCTTTGATGGATTGTATGATTGTGCTACTGACGTTGAAAAAGATGATGTATGTTTTCCTCGGTTTTTTTTTTTTTTGCATTAAAAATGTTTCTTGAAAGGTGCTTTATGGAGGATGGCACGATAATTCTTGATAATTTCATTGATTGTTATTTCCCTTCTTGCAGATTATATCGCACCCATATCTGACAGTACAATAGTGACTTGAAGACTGTCACACAGGCTTAGAAGATCTGCATCAATTTTTTCAATGAAATGTAACACATCTAAGAGAAACACTTTTGTATTCAGAAAAGAAGACCATTTCACCACAGTAGTGAAACCGTTGCTGAGATGTGAATTGCGATGGCTCTCATATACATACATACATACATACATACATATATATATATATATATATATATATATATATATATATATATATATATATATATATATACTCCATATACCTCATATCTTTTGATCTCCCTTGCATCCTTAAATGGATCCTCAAGCATAGGCTCAAAGATTGTCTCTTGCATTTTATACTGTTTATCCTGGGAGACATTTTACCTTATCCAAGGCAGAAATCAGGCACTGTGCCTTGTAGCCACGAGCACGAAGCTGTTCAAACAGCTGGGTGCATCGTGACTCAAAGTCAGCGGCTTAGGAACACAAACGTTTCAAGCGTAGAAAGAGTCTGTAGGGGAGATTTTGTTTGTAGTGGTGGGGATGGCTTGAGGTGTAATGGAGGTAGGAATGAACATCAGTGGGTTTGCAATACAAATCTGTTTGGATGTATCCATCTTCTATTACACACACACACACACACACACACACACACACACACACACACACACACACACATATATATATATATATATATATATATGTGTGTGTGTGTGTGTGTGTGTGTGTGTGTCCAAATCAGCACAATTATTTGCATAATTGTAAACTACACACACATGTGTGGTGCTCACTTTGTCTTGTGGTGACAAAACAATTTCTTTAAAAAACAAAAATTCGGCACTGTCTTTGTAATATTTGGAATCAGGCGGAGAGGTGATGACCTATCTGTTTTATTTCAATTGGTCGAAATCAAATTAAGGGAGTCATGAAAAGTATTTGTATGATATTGATCTTTAAAAGCACCGATTTACACACCTGTGTTTGTGTGTGTGTGTGTGTGTGTGTGTGTGTGTGTGTGTGTGTGTGTGTGTGTGTGTGTGTGTGTGTGTGTGTGTGTGTGTGTTCAGGTACATATCTTTTGACCAGTTAAGTTTAAGTTTTGCATGTACAAGTCCTAGCTGGTAAAGCAAAGACATTCCTTCATTTGGCTGCAAAGTACAAATACACATAATAAGCAAGCACTAAGCTTGACCCTAACTCGTGTGTTCACATTATACTCACAAAATTCAAATACACTCCATCTTAAGACTGAAAAATATACGCCTGTGTCCTTCAGTAGAAATGCAAAGTAGAAATGCACACACTTCACTGTATGGTTGTAAATGTACACTCCGGAGTGCCTTAGATATGGTTGCAAAGTATACAGATGCACAATTCTTTGCGCAATTGTAAAGTATACACACACATGTGCCCTCTCTTTGTATTGTTGTGACAGAACAATGTTTGAAATACTGCACTATCTTTGTAATATTCGGAATCAGGAACAGTGATGATGAAAAATCTGTTTAATTTCAATTCGTCAAAACCAATTAAAGAAAAAAAGTCGTGAAAAGTACTGTGTATGATATTAGTCTCCAAAAAAACATTGATTTACACACCTGTGTGTGTGTGTGTGTGTGTGTGTGTGTGTGTGTGTGTGTGTGTGTGTGTGTGTGTGTGTGTGTGTGTGTGTGCGCGCGCGCGCGCGCCCGCGTGTGTGTGTGCGCGCGCGAGCATGGATATGCGTGTGTATGTAAACGTGTGTGTGTGTGTGTGTGTGTGTGTGTGTGTGTGTGTGTGTGTGTGTGTGTTCATATGAGTGCATGTCAACAGACAGACAGCCAGCCAGACACACACACACACACACACACACACACACACACACACACACACACACACACAAATAGAGACACACATACTCTCTCTCTCTCTCTCTCTCTCTCTCTCTCTCTCTCTCTCTCTCTCACACACACAAACACACACACACACACACACACACACACACACACACACACACACACACACACACACACACTCATCAGCTTTGCCATTGGAAACGTAAGTGAATGTTGTTAGTGCAGCGCAAATATCAAAAACAGATACGACCTGCTACCTTCAATTGCCAAACGAAGACATGACGTCAGACAAGAACAATGGCACTCATTAGACCCATTTTTAAAAAAAATCGAGTTTTGCATTAGTTGGAAACATGTGCAGAGTCTGCCAATGTACTGTTACGCTCGTAAACAGCTCAGTGAGAATCATTGTTTTCGTTTTCGACACGGTGAGGCATCACAATTTCTCTTGCTGTGCAATGTCGACCGAGACGTAGTATGCGGGAATGTATAAATAGGCAAGAGAGTTCAACGACCTCCTCTTCCAGCAGGAGCTTTAACAGTCGCTCTGAGCTACACGACATTCACAATAACTGTCACAGCAAATGTCTTCCTGGCACCGACCTCGCTGGCACCGTCAGTAGTGTCCTAACAGACACAGTTCACACACATGGCAGCAGCGAGCCCAAGTCACAATCTATAGCACCAAGCAGGGTACTTTCACGGAAAGCAGAGCTGCTACAGGGACGCACTCCCAAGCAGTGTCCTACAGGGTACACCCACACAGAGAAAAACCCTCAAACCACTCTGCGTAGGGTATACAACCTACATTGGATTACCGACTTCTCAGTCAGCCTCTCCACGCCAGCATGACGGAGAATCCTGAGGCCTTAACAATACAAATAACACTACTGACCTGGCGGTCAGCCTCTCCACGCCAGCAAGATGGAAGCAGCGGCTGGGGCATGGCCTGTACCCCACGCCCTGATGCAACCAGTTCTTGCCAAAACGGACTCAGGGGCCTCGCCAACACCTGGGAAACTGATTACCACCAAAACCAATTTAGGAGTCTCTCATCGGCAGTGCGGGGTTGTTTTTAGGTCAGCAAAATCTACAGAGACTAAAGGAAATCATTGGTCACCTGTCTGACAACCAAACGAGGGGGGAGAAGCTGTCAATCAATCGTCCATCGCCCGCACACCGATCCCGGATGAACACGTAAACTTGCGCCTTCTCAAAACTGTCCCCAGACACAATTTAGGATCGGACAAAAATGGTCTGTCACACTATTCCCTCTCATCAACTTTTTTTTCAATTACTAAACATCCAAAACAACTATTTTCTTAAAAAAAAGGGTTCAGACAGCCATGTATACACTCACTCATTCAAGAGAAAAGAGCCCTAAGAACGCGCTAGAAGCAACACAATTCCCAAGTAAAGACAGACACAGAAATAGTCAGGAGAGATAACCAAAAATAATAAAACTAAAGCCCAGAAAGGAAGAAAGAACTAGGCCATCGTATCTCCAGAAACTATACAGATGGAGATACCCCTTTATGCTGGAGACGTGAAAGAAATCAAACAGTCATACAACACAACAATGCAACATGGCTCAATCTCTCAAAAGCAAAGTCTGTAAACGTGGCCTATCCTTAATAACTGGCGCAAACTACAGGTTTATAAAACAAACCCTACCACGAAGACAATTTTGAATGTAATGCCAAAAGAAAATTTCAGTTACGGGGTCACCAGATTGTACGGATGGTGTGGCGGTGCGTGTGTATTAATATCTGACTCTCACTTTCAAAAGTTCGGTGGCGTGTATTGATTTTGTGGCTGCTGGTTTATATTGGTGCGTTTGTAATGTCCTGATTTTCAGGCAGCATATAAAAGAAAAGAAACTTAGTTTGTGTGTTCCTGGCCGCCCATGTTCGTGTGGTGTGGGTGGGTGTAGGGAACAATCGATACACGCATCCAAACTTTTGAAAGTGAGGGTCAGACATTAACACACGCCCCACCACACTATCCATAACACTGACACATCTTTGAAACATTAAAAAAAAACCTTATGAGCGAATGACAACTGGGACGGTGTATGAGAGAGAGAGAGAGAGAGAGAGAGAGAGAGAGAGAGAGAGAGAGAGAGAGAGAGAGAGAGAGAGCGTACCTTTGCTCATTTCTCGAGCAGTATGACTAACTACGCTGCCAACATGGAGGAATTACCTTTTCAATCTGGTATGGTATGCTAGAAAATGTAATGTCGTCATTATTAAAAAAATTATTGTTATCACTGTTATCACCAGTGGCCTTGTGATCTTTTAATTTCATCTTACCACTTTCTGTTATGAGCAGCAGCAGCAGCAGCAGCAGCAGCAGCAAAACAAATGATAGAACTAGCAGCAACAGCAGCAACAGCAGCAGCAGCAGTAGTAGCAGTAGTAGTAGTAGTAGTTTTTGTTGTTGTTGTTGTAATTGTTGTTGCTGTTGTTGTGTTGTTGTGTCGTTGTATTTGATGTAAGTGAAGGAATCTTTGAGAAAGAATACGGAAAAAAAAAATGGTTCTTTATTTGTTTCTTCTAGTGCATGCATTTAAACAAAGTTTGTGATGGAGTAAGAGATTGCATCACATACGTAGACGAGAAAAACTGTGAGGGTAGAAGGGTTGGAACGATCTTTACTCAAACAATGCCCCCAGCTGTGGTCAATTTTGACAGGCCAGGAGGTTTCACCGTGATTCCTCTCCTTAGCAACACCACTCAGTGTCCAGAAAACACACTTCAGGTGTCCTGTCAAGGGCTACTGTTTACCTGTCTACACACTCGGTGCAATGGCATAGCAGACTGTCCAGGTCATGAGGACGAAGATGATTGTGATACATATACATGCCCGGGGTTTTACCGGTGTCTTCTACTGGACAAAACAATTTGTATGCACGTGAACCACCTCTGTGACGGTGTGCCCAACTGTCCACACTCCGATGACGAGCTCATGTGCAAAGAAATGGAATCTTGTCCCGACAAGTGCGTCTGTTATGGCAATCACTTCTATCAGACTGAACCCTCTCTACATCTCCGACATCTTGAAGCCAGGGGTACCGGGCTGACCTTAGATGAGATCTCGGGTAAAACCATGCTGATCTACCTGGGTATTGGTGCCTGTGGGTTGACAGAATTAACTTATATAATATTACCTAATCTTCACACGCTTGATCTCAGTGATAACCAGCTGCATGATGTCAGATTCAGATACCTCCTACAGCTTAAACATCTCAAGGAACTAGTTCTTGCTGGTAACCCTCTGTCGTCTAGCATTTCTAGTTTCAACCTAATATACAGATTCACATCAATAGTGTTACTGAATCTTCCCGAGTTCTGAATCAGAGTTTAAACTTACAAATGTGGTCGGAAATCGTGCCTCAAATTCAAATTTTAGATTTGTCCCACAGTGGACTTGACTCACTGACAGGAAAACAATTGTTCGGGTCACTGAAAGTTCTCAATCTGCGTGGTTGTCCCGCCTCTGACTTCAGTCCTGACTTTTTGAAAGGAATGGAAGATTTGCAGGAAGTCTTTAGTGACAACTACAGGTTGTGCTGTTCAGTTATGTTGCCAGCTACTTTCAGTGGAAAATGTGTAGCGCCTTTGGACGAAATGTCCTCATGTGGACATTTGTTAATGACGAACTTTTACAAAATAATTATCGCTGTCTTTGCTGGTCTTGCTCTACCTGGAAATCTTGCGAGTGCTGTGTATCGCATGCAGACGTTTATTGAGAAGAAAAGCAAAAACTGGTTACGTGGTGTTTGTCACTCACCTGTCTGTGTCAGATTTACTGATGGGGATCTATCTTTTGGTAATTGCAGTATCTGATCATATATATGCAGATCGATATCTATGGATGGAGAAGGCGTGGAAACACAGCGCAGTGTGCAGCTCTGCAGGGTTTCTTTCCTTTGTTTCATGTGAGGTATCGTCATTCCTCATCTTTCTCATCACTGTGGATCGTTTTCTAGTCATCCGCTTTCCTTTCAGCCATGTTCGTTTCGGAATCACGTCAGCACAAGTAGCCTGCGCTATCAGCTGGGGACTAGGATGATCCTGGCCTCAATACCTTTACTCCCTGTGACGTCCCACTGGGCCTTCTACAGTCAGACAGGAATCTGCATCCCTCTGCCCGTCACCAGAGCTGACTTTCCCGGTCGTCTTTACTCTTTCAGTGTCATGATTATAGTTAACCTAATCATGTTCCTCTTGATTGCATTTGGTCAGGCTCTTATCTACTGGTCATTCAGATCCAACACAATTGCAGATCACGGTTGATGCGTAAAGCCACAGCTGGCGTTAAAGATAGGACCAGATCCAAATCCAATGAGTTAACCATTGCTCGTCGTCTCCTGGTCATTGCCATGTCAGACTTTCTGTGCTGGTTCCCCATTGGTGTCTGTGGACTCCTGGCCAAGCTGGATGTCGCCATACCAGTGGAGATCAATGTAGCACTGGGGATTATTGTTCTTCCCTTAAACTCGGCGCTTGAAACCCGTTCCTTTATACTTACCTCATCCTCCGACAGAAACGCTACAGAAACAAAGAAACTAATCTTCAGGAGTTTATTACTGCCCATGTGAAGCAGACCTTAGCTACTTTACATCGATGAGAGAATTCTGAGATTTTAAAGAATGATTAGTACAGATAAAGAAAGTCTGGAATGCAATAAGTAAGAAAGACTTGCGCCGTTAAAACGCCAAATTCATTCACAGAACTAGATGTCCCCTATTTAGTTAACTTATTTTTTTTTCGAAAG
>JADBJO010006154.1:2685-12685 GCA_016801955.1 Conus betulinus
CAGATAGTAGAAAAGGCAAACTGAAGGTATAAGTCATTTAAGTGTTGTGTACTGTCTTAGCCTCCTCTCGTCAGTGGAAAGGATTCGTGCAACAGACAACACCCTAAAACCACTATGCGCCTCTCTGTGTGAGAATATAATCTTAGGGTGAAGATTGTCATGCCTTTAGAAGTCTCGCTGGTGTAGGAGCAAGAATATGAAGTATCAGATATTTTATGATTGTTATTGACCTAAACTATAGCTATATACGTTCCTCTGTTATCAATCGACCCGTATTGATGTTGCTTCGCGTCCATTTTCATAGTCAAGCTGTGAAGTGGTGAGGTATTGATTTTGTGCACCTATTTCTTTTTTTTTATGTCTCTGTTCTTTACAACAACTCTGGTTTGGCATTGCGCATGAAGCCACAAACGTTCTTTAGCACACATTGCTTTGTTGAGTGTTGTGAGTACTCTGGCTTGGTTGTGTTTTCAGCGCGTCATTGGTTAATAACGGTATCACTCCTCAGAAGAAGAATGGGATATAGCTTCTACTGCATAAAGTATGATCCATTTTTTTTTTTTCCATTTCTACTCTTGCCACTGGTTCTGCCTCTGTCCTCCTTCTTCTGTTCCGTCTCTCATCTTGTTCATGTGTCATTTCCTTGATTCTTCCGCCCCCTTTCCACCCCCCCCCCCCCCTTCTGTTTTGCAGATCCGTCTACACCACCTCTCACTTCCACCATTATCACCATCTGTCTCTCAGTTCCCTCTACTTTTTTTTCTCTCCTCAAGCTATCATCATCCTTCTCTCCTCCTCTTTCTCTCTACTCTCTGGTTCTCTCTCAACTCTTACACTCTCGTCGCTCTCTCTCTCTCTCGCTCTCTCTCTTCCCCTGTGATTCTTTTCCTCAGCTACTCCCCTCGTCTCTCTCTCTCCCTCCGTCCAATTCTCTCCCTCCCCCCTCCACCCTTCTCTCTCTCTCTCTCTCTGCTTCAGCTGCCTCTCTCTATATCGGTCTCTGTCTCTGTGTCAGCCAACCCCCCCCCCCCCTCCCCTCTTCTCTCCTGTATCTGTCTGTCTGTCGTCGGTGGTCCTGCCCCTGTCCCCTCATCTCTCTGCCTCTCTTTCATGTCTGTTTCTGTCTGTCTCCTCTCTCGATCTCTCTCTCTCCCTCCTCCCTCCCTCCCTCTCCTCTCTCCCTCTTCCCTCCCTCCCCCTCCTCCGTCTCCGTCCGCTCTGATGGTGCATCCCTCCCCTCCTCTCCTCTCAAAAACCTAAAACAAACAAACCAACCATCCCTTCCCCGTCTCACCCTCTCCCTTCTCCTCTCTCTCCGTCCCCCTCTCCTCGCTCTGCTCGTCATCTCTCTCTCTCTGTGGGTGGATAATTCCACTTTTGTGGATCTAGGGATAATAGAATTGATCTAATCTGCAGTCTCTCTTTTTCCTGCCTCTGTGGGTCACTGTTTCCCTGCGTCTCGATGGAGTGGAGAACATCTCTCACCACTTTTCCGATCATTGTTGTTCCATCTTTCTTTCTTTCTCTTTCTGCGTCGTCCTGTCCTAATTGGCCATTGTCTCTTCCGTCTCAGATTCTTCTTCCTTAATCCATCTTTTATTTTCTAACCCCCCCCCCCCCCCCCTCCCCCCCCCCTCTCTATTTTGTGTCTGTCTGGTCGATCTGGTCTCTCTCTCTCTCGTCTCTCTTTCTGTCTATCTCTCTATCTCATGCACTCCTCCACCTCTCTCCTTGTCTAATCCTTGCGTGTCCTTAGCGGTATCCCTCCTCCTCCTCCCTCCACCTTCTTCTCCTTCTTTCTCTAACCAGACCAAATCTTCGCCTCTTATTTACATTCCACCATCCCAACCATCCCACACAACTTTTCTCCTCTATCTACCTTCCATCCCCCTTAACCGCCCCCCCCCCTTCACCCCCCCCCCCCCCCCCCCCCCCCCCTAAAATACAGCAAGTCTTTGTTGATATTCTGTACCGTATACTTTTATGTAACGCGTCTAGTGGCTCAGTTCCCAAGGAGAAATGCAGAAGGTTGTACTCAATTCAGCAGACCAGCTGCGTTGTACAGCCGTATTCTGGTCGGCTTGGGACACTTCAGAGGAGAAATCAATAGCACACGCTGTAGCAACGGTGCAAGATCGAGGAGAGAGAGAGAGAGAGAGAGAGAGAGAGGAGAGAGAGAGGAGAGATAGAGAGAGAGACGACAGACAGACAGACAGACAGACCAACACACGGACAGACAGACAGACAGACAGACAGATGAAATGAAAAATGTCTATCCACACATACAGATCGCCTCTTTGTTATGAACTGGAGTGTGATATCTTAAACATTTTCAATGCAAATTGCACGATAACATTGTATCATAAACATCTGCCAAAATACGATCATGCTAAAACCACAATACGTCTTAAATCACATTGGTGTAGCAGATAAATGTATCTTTTTTCTGGAACTATATTTTCACTGGTTGAATCCATCAACAAACACAGGTCGATGAAATAAGACTGCTAATTTTTTTTTTCTTTTATATTCTGAAAAGCTGAACAAAAACGAAAAAACAAAACATAAGTCGTGTTCTTTTGATACTGTGTAGTGGATATGGGTAAATCATCATCTGCATGAACCTTGTGTCTTAAGTAACGAACTTTAATTTCTGATCTCGAAATTGGAACTGTGATGTGATCCATTTCAAAGGACAGCTTGATTTTAAGGGTATGTATGGTTTAACAGCAGATGTTTCCCATCTATGTGTGCTTTTTTGGTTGCTAGTTCTACCGGATGCGGTCAACGGGATTTTTGTTGAAAGTCACCTACTCTTTTGATTAATCCTAACATGACCATATACGCATTTTGCACAGCAAAAGCATATCCTTACATAGGTTGCTCAGTTCTTTTTGTCTCTTGCGTCAAAATATAGACGTGTTCGATATGATTTGTGGGGCGGTCTGTTTTCTTCCATACTTATTAGACTGAACCATTACGTTTTGCATAAAAACAATTAAAACTGAAACACTTGATGTCTATTGGTTTCACTGTGAAGAAGACTCTTCAGTGAACGTCTGTCGACACAAAGAAGGCGTTTTAGTGTCCACAGATGTACCTTTCCATGTTGTTCAACAGTTTTTTTCCAACTCCATAGTTCTGCACTGTGGTGAAAAACGGGCTATATTTTTTTTTTTTGCACCAAATCGGCTTAGGAGGATTTTCAAAGAGTGATTGTTAAGTGTTTACAGTTTCTGCATGATGCACAATAAAATCTTCTTTCCATGACTCGCTAAGTCTCTACATACACTCATGAAACACAAGTTTTTTTTTTTTAATTACACTAAGATATTGATAGACATTTACAAGAGACATTACAACTCATCGTTTTCTAGCAGCCACACGTCTGTTTTTCTGAAGACAATAGTATTAGTCTTATCTCGGGCTGACATGTAGATTCAGACTAGAAGCTGCATTCCGCAAATTTTTTCAGCTGGGTCCGTAATCCAAGGAGACAGGATCGTATCACCCACTGGGTGATCATATCTCAAATCAACATGTACGTCAGGCCATCAGACAACACGTAAGACCGTACGAAGATCTACTGACGTACTCAGGAAAAAAGAAAAAACTACCTTGGTGTGTTTCAAAATGGAATTACTGATGGCGGAGAACGAAGCAAAATTTAGAAAAGAGGGGGGTTAGTCACCGCCAAGGACATTGACAAAACAGAGCACAGAACAAGACACGATGCATTTCGACCTCTTGGGTCTTCTTCAAGCAAAAACAACACAAAAAACAAAAACAAAACAAAACAAACAAAAAAGAACCCCAAAAAAACATGACATTTAACATTTAGGACAATACAAACAAAGAACGAAGAATGACTTATCTGTCCATGTGGTAGAAAGAATCCATCACATGGACAGATAAGTCACTCTTCGTTCTTTGTATTGTCCCTAAATGTTAAATGTGATCTGTTTTTTTGTTTGTTTGTTTGTTTTTGTTTTTTTTGCCTGAAGAAGACCCAAGAGGTCGAAATGCATCGTGTCTTGTCCTGGTCTTGTGAACTGTTCTTAAGTGTAATGCTCCGATGATTCCCCTTGAGTAAAGAGATACAGAAGAAGAAAGACAGTTAGCAACAGTTTTCGACATAAACACCAGCCAACAGTTAGGTCAATTCTTCAACAGTTTTCGACATAAACACCAGCCAACAGTAAGATCAACTGTTCAACAGTTTTCGACACATAAACACCACAGCCAACAGTAAGGTCAATCTTCAACAGTTGTCGACATAAACACCAGCCAACAGTAAAGATCAACTGTTCAACAGTTTTAGGTAAACAGTTTAAACGAACATAAAGGTCAATATTATAATTCAACAGTTTTAGACATAAACATCAGCCAGCAGTAAGGTAAATTCTTCAACAGTTTCAGACATAAACATCAACCAACAGTAAGATCATTTATTCAACAGTTTTAGACATAAACATCAGCCAACAATGAGATGAATTCTTCGAAAGGTCGGAGGTAATCTTTCACCATGCCGGCCAATTTGTATAACCCCCAGAACGAATTCCTTAATACTTAAAGAAACAGAGGGCTGCATACGTTCTTCGTGCTTAGCATCAACAGGGCCATATATAGACAAAATCAGACAATCTCTTTTCACTTTCACGTCTAGCTCTCTACTTGCTGTAAACACGGTTAAGCAGTTGTTTCCCTTCACCGACATTCTTCAGCGAAATAAGTCAACATAAATGATTTATGATCTGCTAAGCAAAATGTTTCTTTTTGGAAGTCAACCAAAGCAAGAGAGAATTATTCGATTAGCAGCAGACGTTTTGCGTACCGACACTACTAGTGTGAACATGTGGCCAGCGTTTTAAATCCGACCTGTGTAAATCCAACTAAGCATTGTCCGTGACACACGCTTACACACTACTTTAAAATGACGAGTTGAACGAGAAGAGTTTGAACGAGAGAGACGAGAGAGAGAGAGAGGAGAGAGAGAGAGGGAGAGAGAGAGAGAGAGAGAGAGACGGAGAGAGGAGAGGAGAGAGAGGGAGAGGAGGAGAGAGAGAGAGAGAGAGAGGAGAGGGAGAGAGACAGGGAGACACACAGACAAACACAGAATGACATAATGACAGAATGACAGACGGACAAACAGAGAGAGGGACGGGGGGGGGGGGGGGGGGGGGGGGGGGGGGGGGGGGGGGGGGACAGGCAGAGAGGGACAGGCAGACTTATAGACACAGACAGAGAGAGAGACTCTCTCCCCCTCTCTCTTTCCTCCCTCACCCCCCCCCCCCCCCATCTCTCTCTCTCTCTCTCTCTCTCTCTCTCTCTCTCTCCTCTCTGCCTGTGTCTTTCTCTCACGCTGGCCAAGATTTTATGTTGACCAGAATTTTGCTGAAGCCAACGTTCTTAATCTCATTAGCTTCCCACATCCCACAGAGAGAGAGAGAGAGAGAGAGAGAGGAGAGAGAGAGAGAGAGAGAGAGAGAGAGAGAGGAGAGAGAGAGAGGAAGAGAGAGAGAGAGGAGAGAGAGAGAGAGAGAGAGAGAGACAGAGATAGAGAGAGACTGAGAGAAGAGAGAGACGGAGAAGGAGACAGACCGACTGAGATCTGAGATGGGGAGGAGAGACAGAGATACAGGAGAAGAGACGGACAGAGAGAAGAGGGAGAGACTTAGACAGGAGACAGAGAGCGAGAGAGAATCCTCTGACCGACTGTGAGTAGGACTGACCCCCTGACGAAGACAAGACAGAGGCAGGGACAGACTTAGGCGTCATGAGACAGAGAGAGCGAGAGAGAATCCAAATGGTTTACTGTGAGTAGGCCTCTGACCCCTGCACAAGCAGCGGATATTTTTCTCACCTTTGTGAATTGCTTTAGGGCACAGATGATGATGACAGCAAGTGAGATCAGTTGGATATTTTCTCACCTTTGTGAATTGCTTTAGGGCACAGATGATGATGACAGCAAGTGAGATCAGTTGGATATTTTCTCACCTTTGTGAATGCTTTAGGGCACAGATGATGATGACAGCAAGTGAGATCAGTTGGATATTTTCTCACCTTTGTGAATTGCTTTAGGGCACAGATGATGATGACAGCAAGTGAGATCAGTTGGATATTTTCTCACCTTTGTGAATGCTTTAGGGCACAGATGATGACAGCAGGTGAGATCAGTTGGGAGAAGCAGCCTGGTAGCAAGGGGGGGGGGGGGGGATAATGGCTACGATGGGAGGATGGATGAGGAAAAGGAATCGAGAGAGAGAGAGAGAGACAGAGAGAGAGAGACAGAGACAGAGATAGACACACACAGACAGACAGAGATACAGACACAGAAAGAGACAAAGACAGAGAGACAGAGACAGATAGTAATGGAGAGACACAGAGACAAGAGAGGGGAGGAGAGAGAGAGAGAGAGAGAGGAGAGAGAGGAGAGAGAGAGAGAGAGAGAGAAGACTCAGAGAGTTTGCCAGTGCCTCTACACTGGTTTTGTAGCCAAGGTGCAGCGAATTTAATGACCCCATCACAGCTACAAGCTGGCAGCGCAGAAAACCTCACAAGATCAAAGGAAACGGAAGTCTAACGCTTCGGGAGACAAGAACGCTTTGGCTGTAACAGAACAAACAGGAGGAAGTGGAAGGTGTGCTGGGCAACGCAGTGACCTCAGCCATGACAAGGTAAAGCCAGCCCTGCAACACTGGAACATGCTGGCGGTGGAACTAAGGAGGGCTTTGAGTTCTTGTGAAGTCCTTGCAGAAGCTGAATACATTCTTCCTCCCTCCTTCTGTTTGTCTGTCTGTCTGCCTGCCTGCCTGCCTGCCTGTCAGTCTGTCTGTCTCATGACAACTCTGGTTTATCGCATATCAAATCTTGCACTTTTCCTTCACACAGTTCAATCATCTCAATTTGATGCCGGGGGATACTATAGAAAAGAAGACTATTTCGCTGAAACCGACATTCTAAATCGTCAACTTTACTTTCTAGCTTCTTAACCCTGGTTAAGAAGTCAAAGTTTTTCTTTGCCAGGTTCAAATTTTCGTTCTTTCAAGTCCACGCTTCCTCCCGCAAATCTTAAACCACACTATACGGTGAAGCAAACTTATCTCGAAGATCTTTTGTGTTTGACTGATTTTCCCCCTCAGTAAACTCGCAGTACAGTTCGTCTATCACGTCTGCTATTGCAGGTCGGTGGGAAGGAAACAAGGTCGTCCAGCCAATGTCCAGAAAAGTGCCAGACCTGCCTCGCTGGTTCTGCATCCTGCCCTGACACTGGTTGACCATTCTTGACTGTTGGACGTTGTTGGGTGGAGGGTTCGGCTCGATGTTCCCGTAACGAAGAAGCTGCCTGCTCCAGGATATTTCAATGAGAGAGAGAGAGAGAGAGAGGAGAGAGAGAGAGAGAGAGAGAGGGAGGGATGGAGAGAAAAGAGAGAGAGAGGAGATAGAGAAACGTAGAGAGAGAGACAGAGACAGAGAGAGACAGAAACACACACAGAGCGCCACAGAGAGAGAGAGTGAGAGAGAGCCGGAGAGAGAGAGAGAGCCGGAGAGAGAGAGAGAGAGAGAGAGAGAGAGAGAGAGAGAGAGAGCCGAGAGAGAGAGAGAGAGAGAGAGAGAGAAGAGAGAGAGAGAGAGAGAGAGAGAGAGGAGAGAGAGAGAGAGAGAGAGAGAGAGAGAGAGAATGAGGGTGGAGTGGAACTGCACGGAGAACAAGTAAGTTCATTTGTGCTTTTGTTACCAAGGTGCGGTCGGAGAGATGGGACTGAATTATGACCACGGAGAGCTGGCAGCACTGAAGGCACTGACTCGATCAGATAGAGATGGAGGCAGAGTGGGAGGCTGGGGAAGTAGGAGGGGGGGGGGGGGTGCACAGAGTAGCACTGAGTTCGCTGCGGTTTCGTTACCGAGGTACAGAGACTGTGAACTATCACTGCGACAAGCTGGCAGCACTGGGGACACTAACTCAACAGCCACCAATCCAAGTCTACAGCTTCAGGGGACACGCAGGATTCCCTTCTCACAGAACAAACAGCAGTAATTGGACGGTGGTGCCAGTACTATAGCGAAGTGCGCCATTATGAGCTAAACGCAAAGCCACTATACTGGACCGAAATGGTTGTGGGGCTAGTGGGGTCGCTTTGATTTCTGGGTCAGGAAGTTGGCGGCGAAGCTAGCTCTCTCTCTCTCTCTCTCTCTCTCTCTCTCTCTCTCTCTCTCTCTCTCTCTCTCTCCCCCCCCCTCCTCTCCTCTCTCTCTGTCTCTCTCTCGTTAGGTTTAGCATCGGCGAAGTTTGGCTGCATGCACTGTTTTTCATCTCATTCTTTAGGCAATCCCTATCCTTCTCTCTCTCTGTTGTCTCTTTTGTTCCCCCTCCTCCCCCCCCCTCTCTCTCTCTCCTTTGACAAAGGAGGACACTTTGATGTTTTATTGTCATTATCAAAAGATCTTTTGACGAGGGGTGGTTGTTGCAATGACAGGGTGTGCTTCATATCATCATGAGCAGTCTTACACATTTATTCCTAATGATTAATGAAAAAAGAAAAAAAACAGAAAAAAAAAACTAATGCTAGGCATGCACTCAAGGTCTGACCAGCGCATTGGGCTAATGCGTAGGTCAAACATCTGCTAAGCCGTAGCCACGAGACCTTATTCTTCAATTGTCTCATCTTTGTTGTTAATTCATTTATCCATCAGCTAAAATCATGCGTAGTGTGGTCTCAAAACTTAGCGGATGTGGTGTTGAATATATGGAGTAGTCCGCACGCAGTGACGCCTCCTTGATAAAACTGAAAACTGAAACCGAAACTTCTTCGGAGATGATGTCTGAACTTAGCACCAGTGTGCTTGTGTTTTGTTTCAGTGTCATCCATCCTACTGTCCTGTGTGGTGGCCCATTCTACTCCCAAAGGTGAAACGGGGCAAAACAAGCGAACGAGCAAGATTCTTTAAATGCATGCACATACGTTTGAGATTTCGGTCTCATCCAAAAGCCTGGGAAGGTGTCGGAGTCCGCACAGATGTTGATGTCCAACCTCTTCCAACCTATCTCCTGCGGATCGCCATCTCCGGAACTCGGATCAAGAGGCTGACACCACCATGCCCTCCAGGCCTCTGCCCACACACTGAGGTCAGGCAAGTGACTAGGACTGATAATGTACCGGAAGAAGTACTGATAAACGGGCGTGCTAGAAGTAGTCAATGCTCCAGTAACGATCTGTGAAAGGACATGGGGGGGGGGGGGGGGGGGGGGGGGGGGGGGGGGGGGGGGTACCCAAATAAATCAACACAATCACTGATAAGGCTTCTGTCAAAGAAAGGATTGTCGTTTTCATTTGCCACCCCCTGTGAAGTGATCCTGAGGTCTGTTGAACACACCCTGATCACAGAAAGAGAACGACGGATGAAATTCTCAAAAACCTACTCGCGAGATTCAGTCCGAAAAAGGGCACATGTGGACAGATCATCAGCTCAAGACTGCCGGGGAGAGAAGCATCCTCTACACTAACATGATCACTACCACAACTTCATAGACATCATGAAAGCTTTTGATATATTTGACTCGGCGCTTTGATCAAAGTCCTGAGAAACTGTCTTGTCGACAAGAACCTTGTCCAAGTCCTAGCAACAATCTACAACGATGCACTTCTCATGAATATCAACCTCAGACACTTCTTTTGAACAACGACGGGATTACGCCAAGACTGTCTCATGTCTCCCTACCCACTCAATATTCGCTTGAAAAAAAAGACAGAAAAACGCTTCTCGATTTCATCACCATATCCACTGGAGAGTGATCTGTTTGCAGCCTACCTTTCTCCCAAGACACCGACCTATTCCAGTCAGCAAAACGAAACTCAAGGAATCCACATTCTGAAACACCAAGCACAGGTGAGATCAGTGAAAGAAGAGAACCACTCAATGTATTTTCCTGTCATTCTGTGTGAAGGATGAAAAAAACAACACTCAGGACAACGGCGCTAATTCGGCAAAGTCAACGCCT
>JADBJO010006154.1:32685-47685 GCA_016801955.1 Conus betulinus
TTACCCCCCACCTCCCTCCCATTTCCTATATACAGTCAGTTGGGTTTAGACAAAATCTAGCATTTTCTCGATACATGGACCTCCTACCCACCCCCCCCCCCCCCCCCCCCCCCCCCCCCCCACACACACACACACACACACACACTCTGGTGCACTAACAGATATGTATTAAACATTTTTCTCGCGCTAGCTTACATGCGTGGATCAATATTCGGATGTGTGAGTACGCCAGTACGTGGGAAAGTGACTACATGTGTGGGAAAGATTGAATGTACCAATGCCAATGTGACCAAGTGCCAATGTGACCAAGCATAGTTGTGACAAAATGTCGTGACCACGTGTCGTTGTGACCAAGTACCGTTGTTGCTTCATCCCGGTTTGCCTCTTTTAACTATTTTACAGTTATTTAGCCTCTTGCGTACCTGTGTACCTTAACTTGTACAATGCAGATGACTAGTGGTCAGTGCCACTGACCACTGGTCATTATGACGTAAATCGGAGATTGTAACTATTTAACAGCTAATTAGTATGCACTTAGCTTTGATCGCTTCTGTGTTCAGCGCAAGAAAGAAGGCGTTGAATGAAAACGAGGCTGTTGGAAGGGAAATAATGTGCGAGTCAAAGTCGTAATGATGATAATAATATTACTGATAGGAATACTAATAATGGTCAAAAATATATATATAAAAAAAAAAGACAAGATTACTACTACCAGTCTTGGTGTCAATAAGTAGGTATGGGAGAAGGAGAGTGGGTTAGAGGATTCTTAAACAGCAGGGTTGCCGTGGCAACAGTCCCGGAGGCTAAGGCGATGGTGATGTCAATGCTACAGGTGGTAGTATCAATACTAGCAATATTATTACTGAATGGTACTACTAACAACGATAGTGAAAGTTAAGGTAATAAAAGCACGATACAGAAATAAAATTTAGATATACTTTTTTATAATAATCAAAAAAAAAAATAAATGAAAAATGAAAAAGAAAAAGAAATTGAATAATAATATAATAATAATGATAATAAATGCATTAAAAAAAAAATGGTAATAGAATAAATAGATGAACATAAAAAAATAAAATTTAAAAATAAATAAAAATAAAAAAAAAAAATAAATAATGTTAATATTTATGGTACTAAAGGTATTAATTCTGATAGTAAGGAGGGAAAACAACAAATAACACAAAAACGACAACAACCAAGGGGAGGAGAAAGAGGGGAGGACAGGAAGAACAGAAAGGAAAGAAGATATAAGTTATGGGAAGGATGGAATCCAATAGGTATATGAATAATTACAGTAATAGTTTTGTTAATAATTGTGATTGTAACTCTACAGTAATGGTAGTGATGCAGTAGGAGGCTAGAAAAGTGGTAAGCTGAAATGTTAGAAATATTTTAAAGAATAATGATTACATTAATGAAAGTAGTAAATACGACATTTGTAATACTAGTTATGAAGTTGTAAGAAAAGGTATACTGATTAGATAAACAAATAAGTAAATTTAATTTAAATATTTTTAAAATAGTTGGCATATATATACATATACACACACACACACACACACACACATATATATATATATATATATATATATATATATATATATATATATATATATATATACATACATACATACATACATACATACATACACATATATACATACATACATACAACACAACAACCAAGGGGAGGAGAGAGAGGGGAGGACAGGAAGAACAGAAAGGAAACAGAAGATGTAAGTTATGGGAAGGAAGTGTGCGTGTGTGTGTGCCTGCGCGCGCGCGCGCGGCACACACACACACACACACACACACACACACACACACACACACACACACACATATATATACATATATATTCACGTGTGCGCGCGCGAGCGCGCGTGTGCGTGTGTGCGCGTGCGAGAGAGAGAGAGAGAGAGAGAGAGAGAGAGAGAGAGAGAGAGAGAGAGAGAGAGAGAGTGTGTTTGTTGTGTGTGTGTGTGTGTGTGTGTGTGTGTGTGTGTGTGTGTGTGTGTGTGTGTGTGTGTGTGTGTGTCCCACTGTGTGTGTGTGTGTGCGTGTGTGTGTGTGTGTGTGTGTGTGTGTGTGTGTGTGTGTGTGTGTGTGTGTGTGTGTGTGTGTGTGTGTGTGTGTGTGTGTGTGTGTGTGTGTGTGTGTGTGTGTGTGTGGTTATCAACATTTCCACACAACATATGCATAGGAAAGAGGGAAGATGGAACAGGAGTTCATGTTGAAGAAATAGTGAATGAAAATAAAAGAAAACCAAATGAAGTGAGGGAAATGGAGTGGACAAGTATCTGAATAAACAATAGACTGATGTGAGAAATAGAGAGGGTGTGGTGAGAAGGGAAAGGAAGATAGCTATAAGTTATGTATAAGGTAAATAGTGGGATATATGGTAGTATGTGTGTGTAGTGGGAAGATATTGTGGGCTGAGACTGAAGTGATGGGTTGGTACATGTACTTTAAGGTGTTGATGGTAAGAGGGTGGGGGGGAAGAAAGGGGGATGGGGTTTATATACTGACTGGGGGGGGGGGGGGGGGGGCAACATATTCACACCTATACACTCTCTCTCTCTCTCTCTCTCTCTCTCTCTCTCTCTCTTCCCCCTCCCCCCTCCTCTCTCTATCTCTCTCTCTAAAAATTAAGTTATTGTTTCTAAGTATTATCATTATTTTAATTCTACAATTATGGCCGGCAATGGGATTAGTGATAAGGACATAATGCTTAGAAGCATAAAGGTGAAAATGACTGACGGTAATAACAATGACATCAGTGTTGTTGTAAATTAAATGTAGTGATGTAATGATGTTGATGAAGAGAACAGTAAAGGTAATGATATGATGATAGTGATAAAGTAATAAAGGTTTTAAGTAATATACCCTCTTACCATCAACACCTTAAAGCGGTGGTAAGTGCAGTAACACTAGCGGAAATAAAGGCGCCAGGAAAGGAGAGGGAACGACCAGCGATAAAGGAGCGGGATAAAAGCAGGCTAGCCCAGACTTACCCCTGGGTAAGTTCCAGAGGGGGCTAAGAATGGGCTGTTACACCGGCTCCGCGACTTAGCAATCACTGTCGTCAGTAGGGGGCTTAGTAGGCGGTGTCCTGCGTATGTTGGATCAGAACAGGCGCCACTGAACACCACCGAAGTGACTCGGCAGCAGCGCAGTGTCTCCTCCGGTGGGTTGCCTCTTGACGACCAGACATTGACTGCTCCCTGTGGATTGCCGGTGCCGGGGCTGCCTCAGGACAGGCCGGGCTGTGGCTGTGGACAAGAGATCAGAGTGAGCGGTGGGGGTGCAATGCCACTGAGGGGGCACAGAAGATGGGACAGAGAAAAAAAAACAAACCTAGGTATGCGTATAACAGTGTGTGTGTGGGGGGGGGGGGGGGGGGGGGGGGGGGGGGGGGGGGGGGGGGGGGGGGGGGGGGGGTAGGGGGTAGGGGGGGGGGGGGGGGGGACAAAGCCATCACTTAAAATACACAAACAGAGCGATCAAAATCAATCAAAGAAGAATCGGGTCGGTACACCAGACATGGATGTAAATGTCATCATGGCAATCCAAACTGCAGAATGCCTCGGGTCCCCCCCCCCCCCCCCCCCCCCCCATCTTGCTGATGAATTCATAAAAGTGGGCATGTTTTAGGAGAGTGCGTGTTCTGCTTCTCTGAATAAAACCCTCGCTTTCTGGATGCGGCTTTATACAAAGCAGATGCAACCATTCGAGCAGCTTACTACAAACTGTCCGGTCAGCGTGACGTTACCTTTCATTTCTGAGTCTAAAAAAGAGAAAGAAAAGAAAGAAAGAAAAAACGAAAAAAAAAAAAAAAAAAACCCAGAAAGATAGAAAGAGAGAAGGAGAGAAAGAAAGAAGAAAGGCAGAAACAAAGAAAGAAAAAACAAACAAAAGAATGGGCGAAGAGGTGTGTGTGTGTGTGTGTGTGGGGGGGGGGGGGGTGGGGGGGAGGGGGGGGGGGCAACAGGGGGGGGAAATGGGGTGTTCGTGACCATCAGTCATGAGCGGATGAGGGAATCATGGGGTGTATTGGGACGAAGAACAAACGCACAAATGGAGGAGGAAATGATCTGGTTAAACTGTCAAATTTGTTATTTATTGTTGTTGCTGCTGCGGCTGCTGTTGCTGCTGTTTTGGTTATTGCTGTTGTTGTTGATGACGACAAAGAGGATGAGGATGATGATGACGATGTCAAATGACGATGATGACGACGATGATGATGATGATGATGATGATGATGATTGATGACGATGATGATGATGATGATGATGATGATGATGATGATGATGATGATGATGATGATGATGTTGTTGTTGTTGTTGTTGTTTAATTAACACTTTTGGGGGGATAGGGAGTCATGGTGAGATGCATATTCTCATCAGTTTTTTTTATTGTCTCACCGTTTCCACGGCATAGCAGTGAGGAAGTCGTAACACAGACCTTCCCTTCTGCCGCTTTTACATTCCCTGTACTGAATCAAGTTTGACTGCTCTGTTTGTGGGCTTTGGGGGATCGCTTTGGCACCCTCTCGCATCATTGTTATCACAAATCTAGTTAGGAAAGAAAAGGAAAGAAAGGAAAGAAACAAAAAGAAAAAGACAGACAGACAAACAGACAGACAGACAAACGAAGAAAGAAAAACACACACACACACACACACACACACACACACACACACACACACACACACACACACACACACACTAATCGAAAAACTTTTTTTTTTTCTGAAACTTGACAAAACGGATAAGAACTTCGGTATATTCTATTTAAAAAATAGATCCAGGGTGACATCTTTCTATAGAT
Organism: Conus betulinus; assembly: GCA_016801955.1. NCBI lineage: Eukaryota > Metazoa > Mollusca > Gastropoda > Neogastropoda > Conidae > Conus > Conus betulinus. The sequence continues at coordinate 37,516 of JADBJO010006154.1, forward strand.
TTTGTTCTTGCTTATTCTTTTCTTAAAAAAAAAAAAAAAAAGAAAAACCCTGTCACCTTTATCACCTCTTCTTCCTTGTCATTCTCTCTCTCTCGGCCTTTCTTTTTCCTTTTCCTTTCGTATTTTTTTTTTGTTACATTCCTTTTTTTCCTTTTTCCTTCATTCATTCTTTCTTTCTTTCTTCTTCATTTTCGCGCGTGTGTGTGTGTGTGTGTGTGTGTGTGTGTGTGTGTGTGTGTGGTGTGTGTGTGTGTGTGTGTGTGTGTGTGTGTGTGTGTGTATGTGTGTGTGTGTGTGTGTGTGTGTGTGTGTGTGTGTGTGTGTGTGTGTGTGTGTGCAGGCGCGCGGACGCGAAGGCGTGCGTGATTGCGTGCGTGCGTGCATGCGCAAGCGTGCGCACACGTGTGTGTGTGTGTGTGTGTGTGTGTGTGTGTGTGTGTGTGTGTGTGTGTGTGTGTGTGTGTGTGCGTGTATGCGTACGTCTCTCTCTCTCTCTCTCTCTCTCTCTCTCTCTCTCTCTCTCTCTCTCTCTCTCTCTGCCTTTTACCTAGAAAAGGGCTTCTATTATTATTATTACCTAGAAAAGGCTTCTAACAACAAAGGAGGGGGGGGGGGGGGGGGGGGGGGGGGGGGGGGGGGGGGGGGAGGGCTATAATCATAGTTTCTTCTTTTGTGTCACCTCTGAGGTTTTGCACAGTAATCCATCCCCATATCACAGATGAAAGAATCTCCACAAAGAGGACAGAGAACAGAGTTTTAACGACCATGTTACTGCATAACACCGCATGACAAAACTGTAACAGAAAATAAAACACAAGTTCAATGAAAAAAAAATTATGTATCTATGCATATGTATGTATGTATGCATGTGACGTATGTATGTGTTGTATGCATGTGTATGTATGTATGTATGTATGCATGTATGCATGTATGCATGTATGTATGTATGTATGTATGTATGTATGCATGTAGTACTTCAGTTTTACGTCTGTTCATTGAAGTAGTAGTACTACTACATACTTACATGTATGCATGCATGTATGTATGTATGTGTGTATGTATGTATGTGTGTGTATTATCTATATGTGTATATGTATGTACGTATGTATGTATGCATCTCTCGTTCTATCCATACCTATGTTTGTCTGTCTGTCTGTCTGTCTATAGATCTATTTATCTATCTGTCTGTCTATCTATGTATCTGTCTGTCTGTCTGCCTCTCTGTGTCTCTGTCTGTCTGTCTGTCTGTCTGTCTGTCTCTCTTCTCTCTCTCTCTCTCTCTCTCTCCTCTCTCTCTCTCTCTCTTCTAAGTTTTCCGGAGTTGAAATGTGATCGTGTGAGAATGGGGATGGGGCATCTGTTTATGTTCTTGTTGTGGTATATTTGGTGTTCTGGTGGGGGGGGGGGGGGGGGGGGGAGGGGGGGAGGGGGGCGGCGGCGAGTGTGGGAGGGAGGCATTTGTTCACGTTCTTGTTGTAGTATATTTTGGTGTTGTTGTGTGTGTTCATTCTTTTGTTTCATTTGCGAGGGCATGGTGAAAAGAAGCCTTTGTAGTTTATCCGTTTTCCCTCAATAAAAATATTCGTATTCGTATTCGTATTTGTATTCGTATCTCTCTCTCTCTCTCTCTCTCTCCTCTCTCTCTCTCTCTCTCCTCTCTCTCTCTCTGTATTTATATTCTCTGCCTCAGGCTAGGTGTCAATTCGACAGGTCCGTATTCGTCTCTCTCTTCTTTCACGTCACCTCCGCCTTGCCTCCCACCTCCCACCCCCTCTCCCCTGCGTTCCTCCCTCACAACTCCTCTCTCATTCAGATTCGATGAAGGAACTCCTCTGGTTCTCACCCCCCCCCCCCCACCCCCCCCCCCCCCCACCTCCCACCCCCTCACCTTCCTTCACAACCCTTTCTGATTCACATTCGATGGCACGATGTGTTTCTGCTCCCCCCCCCCCGCCTCTCTCCGCCCCATCTCTCGATCCCACGCCTCTCTCCGCCTCATCTCTGTCCCTTCAATTCCCCTGTTCTCACTTTTTTTAATGTCTCTCTTCCTTTCCCTTTTGCCTTTCTTTTCGCTCGTTCTTTTGTGTTCTATTAAATTTCTTCTCCTTTTATTTTTCTTTTCTTTTCCCTAAGTTCCATTTTTTTTTCTTCTGTATTTTGCCTGCTTTTTTTTCTTCTCCATTTTATTCGTTATTTTGATTCTGACTGAGACTTTTTTTTCTTGTGGTTTTTCTGTTGATTTATTTTCTTCTACTTCACCCATTTTGCTATCGATTCTGTTCTCTTTTTTTTTTATTTCTTTGTTTCTTTTTCTTCCCCCTGTCCACCCCCCCCCCCCCCCAAAAAAAAAAAAAAAAAAAAAAAAAAAAAGGAAAACTACCTCCATCTTCTATTCTTCTCACTCACTTCATTTTCCTTCTAATTGCCATACGTTTATATTTCCTTTATTTTGTTTGTTTCATTTTTTTCTCTCTGTGTCTCTCTGATTTTCGTTTTTCATTTACTATCATTTTGTTCTTTTCTTTCTGTCATTCTTCTTTCTTAGCTTTTTGTTTCATTAGCATTTGTATAGATTTTTGCCCCCCCAACCCCCCTTTCTTTCTTTTTTTTTTCTTTTTTTTTTTTTTTTTTTTTACTTATTTCTCTCCAACTGAACCCCTTCCCCCACCCTCCCTCCATCCATCTCTCTTCTTCTTCCCTTTGTGTTCCAAAATAGACGAGACAAAAGGAGATACCTTAAAAGTAATAGGAACTTGTTAATGTAGCTGGAACTTGAATTTCTTTGTTTTGTCTTTCTTTTTCTGTCTCTGCCCTATTTGTCTGTCCCTTCCTCTCTCTCCCCTCCCCCCCCCCCCCCCCCCCCCCCCTTCCTTCCCACCCAGTACCCCTCCTTTAGAATAACCCAGGCCAATGAACAGTATTCAATGTCTTCTATCCCTCCTGATGCGGAAGCTGATCGTAGTTATTTCCAAGATCCAGATTCCAGCACTCTGAAGGCAAGAAAGGTAAAAGCTCTCTTCTGGTTAAGGAAACTGTTTGATGCCCCACTCCCCCCCCCCCCCCCCCCCCCCCTCCCCCCTCCCTTCCCCCTAAAAAAAAAGTCAGAAATCCTTTTCTAAGGAAACATTTCACAAAAATAAAACTTGATATCTCCCTGGCGAAACTCAATAGCCCCAGACATTTAAACAGGTGCGAAAACATCAACAATCCACATTGTAGAAATAACTACAGAAGAATGAGGGAATTGCATTTTATTCTGGTCAGTGCGCAGGTTGAGTTTCACGCGAAATGTGCATTCCACAAAATATCGATCCCATTGAACACCTTCCATTAAACGTATTACACTCTCTCATACAAGACTGTGCAGACCTCTTGGTTTCTTTCGGGTCCAAGGTCTTCACTTTTCAAAAAGCTGTTGATTTATCAGGCTTGCGCAATGAGACTTCAGCTGTCCAATGTGCGGACAACTATTCTTTTTCTTATAAACCACAAACAAGTAGGGTAACTCTTGCTCCCACAAGAAAACATAACTCCAATGGAATGCCACTACGACACCGAATCGCCTAGCAGACATGACAGCACAGAGCACACAGAACAAACAAGGAACCCCCCCCCCCCCCCCCAAAAAAAAAAAAAAAAAAAAAAAAAGGTTGTTCCAAGCTTGCCTATATACCCTGTGCCGAACACATATACACAGCAACAAGAACTGGAGAAATGGACAAATATAAATTGATTTTTATTCAAGACTGGCACAGCTTTTTAAAACTCGAATATAGTCAGACACGCACAAGGACGAATAGAAACAAATTCAAATACTCTAGATTTCATTGAAACGAAAGTAAATATGAAATGAGACACAGAACAGTAAGCAAGAAACAACAAAAGAGTTACCCGGCTTGTTTGTTGTTTATCGTTTACTGTTCCCTGCCTCATTTCATGTTTACTTTCTTATTCTTTTTATGGCTTATCTGCAGTTGTCTTTCCCTCAGTAATACTTCTTTTTATGGTGTTCTTTTTCATTACCCTCTCCCTCAGTAATGCGTCTTTTTATGATGTTCTTTTTCATGACTCTTTCGCTCGGTAATGCTTCTTTTTATCGTGTTCTTTTCATTTACCTGTGGTCCCCTCGAAGCATGGGCTACATGGTTTAGACATAATAGACAAAAGAGAAAGTTGGTTCGTGCATTCACATATTCTCGTCGTCCGTTCGTCTCCCTTTTCTCATGTCCTGCTCCTAATCCCCAACCCCCTCCCCACACACACCACACCAACACACACACACCTCCAGCCCCCCCCTCCCCCCCCACCCCCCCCCCTCCCCTTGAGTCACCTTCCCCCGTCCGCCCCCGCCCCCCCTCCCCCCCCCCCCCCCCCCCCCCCCCCCCCCCCCTCCCCACCCCCCCCCTATCTCCTTTTCCTCAGTCTTCGCCCCCCCTCCCTAGATCCCCCCCCTCCCCCCCCCCCCCCCCCCCCCCCCCCCAACCCCCTCCCACATCCCCCCCCCGCCCCCACCCCCCAGCTTCCCGCCCCCTCCCCCCGTGTCCTTGTCTAGAAACTCTTCCTCCCCGTCATCACTTCGTTACCCCCCCCGTATTCCATTGTCTGCCGCCCTCCCCCCGTTGGCTATGCTTGTGATTTCCGTGCTTTTTCCCCCGTCAGAAAACTTCCTCCCCAATTCACTGCCCCTCCCCCCCCCCCCCCCCCGCCCCCATTACCCCCCCCACCACCTCCTTTTCCCCCCCCCACCCTTCCCTTTTCCCCCCCCCCACCCCGTCCGCACCCTGTGCCCCCCCCCCCCCCCCACCCTGCTCCCCGCGCCACCCCCACCTCCCCACACCCCCCCCCCCCCCCCCCCCCCCCCCCCCCCCCCCACCCCCCTCCACCTCCCCCCCCCCCCCCCCCCCCCCCCCCCCCCCCACCCCCCCCCCCCCCCCCCCCCCCCCCACCCCAATTCCTCTTCCTCCCCAGTGATGTTAGTACTAAAGTCTGGTACCCCCCCCCTCCGTGAAATCACCCCCCCCCCCCTCTTCCTCCACCCCCAATCCCTCCCCCCCCCCTCTCCCCCCATCCTCCCCTTCTTGCATTTCCCCCGTCAGAACTCTCTCCAATTCAGATTCGATGAAAGGTGTGTGTAACAACAACAATAACAATAACAATAATGGTTGATTCAGTTTTTGCAGTCCCTCTAACCCATATGAACAGGAGAACTGAAGTGCACAATAATTAGCATGATATAGGCGAGTTTGAAAGAGTATAATGACAAAGAAACAGAAATACACGGGAAATTTTTATAAGCAACACAAGTAAACGTTTACCTTACGAATCGGTTATAGACAGAGATTTCATTTCCTTAGTTTTAAGGATTCAGTAGTGTATACTGCAACTTTGAAAACCAATTCATTTGACATATTTCTACTAATAATGTATCTTAAATTCTGATGGAAAAACGATAATAATACATGGGTATGAATTTCCTGCGAAGTGTGGAATATTTAGGACAAATTAACATCAAATGACATAAATCTTCAATACAATGACCATCACACTGTCTACAAAATGGATCAGTGATTTGTTGAGTCGAGTGACACATACTGTTCAGAGGTAGCCGATTGCATCTAAACAGACACAAAACACGACGATGTTCACGAGCAGACAGCTGACTCACATAACCAGCCATTACTAACTCTGGGTGATACATACAATAGTCAGGGTATGATAAAAGCGAAGAATGCCAGTCTTACCAGCCGCCGTGGCGAAGTGGTTAGCGTCGCGGACTCCCGGCTGGGAGGTCGTGGGTTCGAATCCCATCAGAAGTCATGACCACACAGTCGAGTTTCATCCACTTAATGGATGCGTTTCTGAGAGTGTTGCTCAAATTTCCTGACCAACACTGCAGGTGTCTGTATCTCTCGGGCCTGGTTGGACGCCGGGATATATATTATGAAAGGAAGCGTAGAGTACAGCCCTGTCATGTAGTCTCAGACCGAAATGGAAATCCGTAGCATCATCTAATAAATCATCCTCATTCTCATCGATCAGCATAAAAAAAAAAAAAAAAAAGTCTCAAATTCTGTGGCCCTTCATGCCCTGCTCTCATGGTGACCTCAATTTCGATGTCCTCTCCACGTCTGTGGCCTTGGTTTGGTTCCGTCCGGGTCACCGGTATCGGCGAGTCCATGGGGGCGGTCGTTGGACGGACGTGGTGGCGCCATCCGGAGGGAGAGCTCACTCACGCCGGCTCCGCGACTAAGCAATTATTGTCGTCAGTAGGGGGCTTAGTAGGTGGTGTCCTGCGTATGTTAGATCAGAACAGGCGCCACTGAACACCACTGAAGTGACTCGGCAGCAGTGCAGTGTCTCCTCCGGTGGGTTGCCTCTTGACGGCTTGACATTGACTGCTCCCTGTGGATTGCCGGTGCCGGGGCTGTGGCGGGGCCGACCGGGCTGTGGCTGTGGACGGGGTGTCGGAATGAGCGGCGTGCGTGTGCACTGCCTCTGAGGTGGCGCAGAGGTTGGGACAAAGAAAAAAAAAAAAAAAAAAAAAAAAAAAAAAAAAAAGCCAGTCTTGAAAATATGAATCCTTCAAACGTTGTTTGAGCAGATCTATAAAACAATGAGCATTTCCTACATTCTGCATCTGCCATACATATCCAAAGGCGTAAGTGCACAATAGCAGTCTTACATGTGTAACCCAGTTTTTTTTTTCTACCAGAGTGATCGTGCATTTGCAACATTTATAGCATTGTTTTTGATATCTGTTGTCAGACATAGACACAAGCCTGCACCAATATTTCACAAGTCGAAGATATGTATCAAATATATAGATAAAATATCTACCACACTCCCCAAGGGGAATGTTGTTTTTGACATCTCTTCCAACCCCTAAAAAATCATCTTGCAAAATTTAATCTGAATTTTTCAATAGCATCATATTTTTAACCCCCCATATTTCAGAACGGTACAACAGAATTGGTTTACTTTCTTTTCAAAATGTTTTTAATAACGTAGCAACTGGAATTCCTTGAAGTTTAACATGCAGTCTTTTAATTCCTGCCACCGCTCTCATAGCCTTACCTGACAGATTTTCTGCACACCTGGACCAGATTAATGTGGCTGAGAATATAACGCCAAGATAATTGTATCTAGGTTCAACCTGAATCTGCTTACCATCATACCACCATTTCTCAGTTGATTTAATGAAACCATTTTTGAACACAACCACTCTGGTTCTATCCATATTCACAGTCAGACCCCAATTTACGGCAGTATTTTCTAGTCACACTATCTTCTTCTGCAAGTCTGCCACAGGTCGGAAAGCAAATATCATCAGCATACATCAACAGAAAAATACCAAGTGGATCTGCAAAAATGTCGATACCTCTTGCACCATGGTCTAATCAGTCAGCTTGCAACTCAGACAAAAATATCGAGAACAATGGACTTAAAACGCATCCTTGTCTTACACCTGACATAGAGTCAAAATACTCAGTTATACTGGTCCCCACTTTAACAGCGGCTTTCACATTTCTGTACGTAGCCTTCAATGTTTTGAACATTTTTCCGTGAATACCTGTTTTCTGTAATATGAAGTACAACAGTTTATGTCTGTGTATACTATCAAATGCTTTAGAGAAATCCACAAAGAGCGTGTAAAACCGACCACCATGTTTTGTCAGGTATTTTTGAACCAGTGATTGAAGAGCAAAAATGTTATCTGTGGTACTGTATCCTTTGCATAAACCTGCTTGAGCTTCAGGAATAGTATCATTCGCATCACAAAAGTCCTTTAGTCTGTTATAAACTACTGTACTGTATAATTTACTGATTATGTTCAACAATGAGATCCCCCTATAATTGTCTGTTTTCCTCAAACTACCTTTTTTTGTGTACGGGGAATATGACAGTTTTCGTCCAGCTTTGAGGGTATTATTCCCACTTTCAAAAATTCTGTTCAACAACGGATATAGAAATTTAATAGAACATCTTCAGCGTGAATGAAAAAAAAATCAGAGGACAGACTCTCTGGACTAACTGCTTTTCCATGTTTTAATGAACGAATAGCACTACGAATTTCAACCTCTGAAATGTCCCCGTCTCCTTGGGCATTTAAACAATCACTGCAGTTTCCAGGTACATGATCATTTAGGACATCGTCAACCTCCCGGCCGAAATCAGAGTCATCTGCTGATGCTCTACATTGAACAGATTTTTAAAGTAAATCATACCACGCACGAGGTGAGATCAAATTCGAACAGCTCGGTTTAGTTGATGTCAATGACTTAATTTTTTTTTTTGCCAAGACGCTCTGGAATTGATATCAGAACACGCAGCATTTCGTTCGTTTAAAACGCACTCATTTGTACTGCTTTAACAGCTCGGTTTAGTTGATGTCAATGACTTAATTTTTTTGCCAAGACGCTCTGGAATTGATATCAGAACACGCAGCATTTCGTTCGTTTAAAACGCACTCATTTTGTACTGCTTTTTTTTTTTTTTTTTTACTTTCACACAAATCTTTAAACTGCTGCTTCTGAGTCAGATAACTGATGAAATCTTCCTTTGAATTAGACCGTCTGAATACAGCCAGATGTTGATATTTCTTTTCTTCCGCACGCTGCCACTCCTTGTCCCACCAGGGAGGCTGTTCACGGGATATTTGCATTTCCGCCTTGACCGCATTTGACCGGCAGCGTTCTGAAGGAATGTAACAAGACAGGTCGACCCCGCCTCAACGTCACATTCAAGTGCTGTCATAAATTTGAAATTCTCTTTCTTTGTTACAGAAAATATGATCAGCGAATGACTCTGTATTTTCGTCCTTCCCAAAACAAATCGCATCTCTTCTTCCCGTACAATTTGTTCAGCATTACCCTCAGTCTCCATGCCATCAACATAAGTAAAGGAAGCAACAAACAGGAAAATGATCAGATTCACACCTGTTTGCCACGTACATATCAACAACAGTATCAAACAATAACTGTGAACAAACAAAACAATCTACGACACTTTTACACTGGTTTGCTATGCATGTAACTTCACCCTCACTATCCCCTTCAGTTCTCCCATTTACAATTCACAGATCATGTTCTGCACATAGTTCAATACGTCTATGACCAAAATTATTGACACCACTGTCTTTAGATTTACAAATAGTTTGTGGCACATTCTGCATCTTCTAGTAGTTGTGCGTGTCTATTTTCACCGACGTTATCCACATCAGAGAGTTCAGACGTGCGGGCGTTAAAATCGCCACACAGTAGCCAAGGTAAGTCAGGATATCGGTCCGTCACCTCTGACATACGGTTTTCTAACAAATCAACACCGTTATCACTGTTCTCCATAGATCGCCGAACGTTCAGGAGCAATGTAAAGAAACGCAGCAAGAATGTCAAACGGAGAATTCAAAACACATTTACCAACCTTCAGAAAAACACAGTCCTCTGTTGACTGAAGCAGATACTCCACATGGCACATAACAGATTTGTGTACACAGACAACAACACCACCTTTCAGTTTTGTCGTGCGTGGACAGTAAAACACGTGAAAATCCGGGAAAGCATTTTCTATATCACTTTTTTTTTTTTTTTTTTTTTTTTTACATAGCCACACTTCGGAGAAGGAAAATATTTTAAATTTTTCACAAAAACGCCGGAACGAATAAATTTTTAACTTGTAAAATAAACCTTGAACATTCCACACCATTATTTGAAGCACCGAAAACACTTCACAGGGTAAAGGTGTGGGTGTATGAGTGGGATGAAATGGGTTGATGTCTTCGATCTTCAAATCAAACGCCACGTCGTCTCCATAGACCTTAAGTGACTCGGGTGTGCGCATGTAAAAAAAAAAAAAAAAAAAAAAAAAAAGGCCTACTTCCTTATTTGAAAGACAGCACTCATACCACACCCCTCCCCTAACTTACCTGCCACCTAGCCTTAAAAAAAAAAAAAAGAAAACACTAAGTGTGGAGCTGCAGGAAGGCTACCCACGTTCACCTTTTCAAGAGGGGTTACCCCGCTCCCTATCCTGCCCCAGAACAAGCATTAGGCTAGTCCAGGCCCGCCAACCATTCACACACACTTCCACATGACAACACATGCAGTGGCTGTATTTTAAAAGTAAAGTTTGCTGAGCTCCTCCTGAAATGTGCCAGAGAGGGGACCTCGGCTG
>JADBJO010006154.1:55185-57685 GCA_016801955.1 Conus betulinus
AGAGAGTGGAGGGAGAGAGGAGAGAGAGAGAGAGAGGGGAGAGAGAGAATCTGGAAAGTTGGGTTAGCAAACAATACTGTAAGCCTACACAGCAACATGTACCACAGCCTACAAATTATAACAGCAAACATGAATGGTACTGGCTGAATAGTTTCCATGGAGTCCAACGACGCACTGACGGACAAGTGTAGCGGCTAGCTTCACAGTGCAAGCAATAAAGCGTGGCAGACGTCAAGAACACGTCCTCAGGGCTCATGGCCCCTGTAGTCAAAAGCAGCATCTGTAGGGAATTAGTAGCGCTAGCTAAACGATATATCTCGCCAAAGGTAGCTTTAAAAGAAGTGCTGGGGTGAACAATGCCTGTAGCCCAGCGTAGCTGATGATAGTGCTGGTGGTGAACTAAGCGCTAAAGACCAGTGCCGGGCTAAGCAATGCATATGTTCCAACCCAACCACTGTAGATGAGAGTAGCGTTGGTGAATGATACATAGAGTCCACCGAAGCATCTACAGATGAGGGCAATGTTTGAGGTACAATACGTTTAGTCAAAACGTGGCGCTGAGCAGCAGCGCCGGCTGAGTAATACATATAGTCCAAATGTAGATAGGAGTAGCGTTGGTGGTCCAACGTAGCATTGAAGAGATGATGATGTCTGAACAATAGATGTAGGTAAATGTAGCATTGAACATAATGCTCACTGATCAATACAGGTAGTTAAACGTAGCATTGAACATAAAGGTGACTGAAAAAAAACACATGTAGTTAAACGGAGCATGGAAGATAAGTGACTGTTAAACAATATATGTTTTCCTACGGAACAGTTTTAGATGAGAGGGGTGCGAACTAAATCAACATGTAGTTAGACATATCATTGATAGCACCTACTGGTTGAACAATATACGCAGTGAAACATAGCACTGAGTGTTTGAGCTGACTGGAAAAAAAAAAAAAACCCTGTGTGGACAAAGTGTAGCATGTACAGGTAAGAACAGTTCCGGTTTAACTATACACGCGATCAAATGTAGCACTGAATGTAGTCTTGACTAAAAAAAAAAAAAAAAAAAAAACCTACGCATGTACACAAACTGTAGCGTGTTAAGATAACAGTTTCTGGTTTACCAGAACACATGATCGAATGTAGCATTCGTTGATTACAATGGCGCTAGATGAATGACGCACGTAGTCAAACGTTGCATTGATGGGTAACAATGGTGCCAGCCATCCTCTTCTTCCTTCCTTCCTTTCTTTCCTTCTTTCTCTCTATCTGTCTGTCTGTCAAGTGGGTCTGTCCTTTTTTTCTTCTTTTCTCTTATTCTCTTTTCATTTGTTGCAGCAAATAGAATAATGTGTCGTACGCCAAACATTAATAAACCCCAGACGCATCAATTAAACCCCAGAAGCTCATAATCAAACACAATGCTTAAAAGTTCACATGAGAATGTCCACCGCTTAAAACAACATACAGATTTGCATGGTGAATGAAAGTTGATAAACAAGAAAATAGTGGTGGGGTGCGGGGGGATGGGAGGGAGCATTGAGGATGATGATGTCTGAAGAATATATTAGGGTAAAGGACGCATGAAGAAGAAGAAGACAAGAAGAAAAAAATGAAAGTTAGGGGAAAAAGAGAGAGAACGGTGAAAAGAAGCGGAAAGAAGAATGAAGAAGAGAGGGAGAGAAAAGAGAGACTTAAGAAGAAGAAAAGAAGCATCGCACGCCAGACGAGAACCGTTTTAGATGAGACGACGAAGAGACGAAAAGAAAACGACAGAGAGAGAGAAGAAGTGAAAGAACTGCTTTTGTGAACAATATAACGAAGTGAAACAAGAAACTGCAGTGTTGAGAGCGACTGAAAAAAAAGTGAAAGGCTGTGAGGACAAAGGACACAACACACAGGTAAGAAAACAACACACACACAATACACGCTAATCAAATGTAACACTGAACAAAGTCTTACTAAAAAAAGAACACAACGCACAAACCAAAAAACACACGCACACACACAAGCACACAAGTGTTAATAAAACAGAAGAAAAGAAAAATAACGGATAAAAAGAAAGGCTACAGAAAAAGCGATATAGACACACCGCTAACACAAAAGAACCACGACACAAACCACACAACACACAGGAAACAATGGTGCCAGAAACCAAACAACTTCACACGACGTCACACACACAAACACACACACACAATCACACAACACACAAGAAAAACACACACACACCCACAATCTGACAACAACACCCACAAACCACACCACACAAAACAAACACACAACACACACCACACACCAACAAGACACACCACACACACCAAAAGAAAAAGTTGAAGTAAAAAAGAAAACAAGAAACTGTAGACCCCAAAGAACAAAAACAGACTGCTCAGAAGAAAAGAATAACAGACGACCGTCCGCATGAGAATGAAAATTGTCCGAAAAAGCAAAACAAATACATTAACTGAACTGACGAAATAAAGTTGACCAAAAGAAGGAAAGAAGA
>JADBJO010006154.1:75185-97685 GCA_016801955.1 Conus betulinus
CAACAACAACAACACGAAGAAGAAGAAGAAGAAGAAGAAGAAGAAGAAGAAGAAAGACGAAGAAGAAGAAGAAGAAGAAGAAGAAAGAAGAAGAAGAGAAGAAGAAAGAAAGAAGAGAAGAAGAAGAAGAAGAAAGAAGAAGAAGAAGAAGAAAGAAGAAGAAGAAGAAGAAGAAGAGAGGGCGGAGGAGGAGGAGGAGGAGGAAAAGGAGGAGGAGGAACACGAAGAGGAGAGAAGGAGAGGAGGAGGAGTTAGAAGACGTTGACAGGTACAAAGCTGACAAAAATGGTGAAATGAAAAATTGTAGCCAAACAGTTCCAGTGTGAAGCCAAGATGCAGCTATAACACCAACGCTGTGACTGAGTAGTTATCCTTGCGGGTCTTGTGGGCTTAAAGGTCGCGAGTTCCACTTCTATCAGGATTATTCATTCCTGGGGGGGGGGGGGGGGGGGGGGGGGGGGTTCAGTACCGGTCAGCTACTACTGTGCTGACAGTTTAATTACAGAGAAAGACCCGAACAACACAGTCCAGCTTCACCCGCTTCACGAATGTTTCTCTGGGTGTGTTGCTCAGATGCTCTGACTGACCAGTACTAGAGATATCAGTTTCTCTCGGGCCTGGTTGACACCGGGGGTAAGTCATGTGAGGGGGTGTACAAAACAGCCCTGACATCTGATCCCTGACCGGGATCGATTCTCTACAGCATCACCGTGTCTATTTTCACCCTCCGTGATCACCATACACATAAAAACAAACATCAGAATGGTGTGATCCTTCATGCTTTGCTTCGTCACGATCTCAACCAGAATGATTTATATGAGAGCACTGCTACTGGCTGGAGCACGGGAGATCCAGGAGAGACAACGTTAAATGACAGGGAAAAGGCCTGGGTGTGTTTATAATGCATAAACAGATCGCGTGAGACTTGTACACCAGCTCCGCAAGACAATACCCTCAGGCACGAGTCCATTTTGTGTATAACCAAGTGTGTCGCGCAGCAGCAGTGATCATGAGGCCTACGGGCATAATTCACATCACTTACGCACTTTTTTTTTTTATAACGATTAAATACTTATGAACCTGTATGGGGTACCCTTTCACGCTGACATTTATGGTAAACCATCCGACCAAATGGCTTCCCGTTTCAGTCTTTAAGGTCTGTTAAATCTCCAACTACCAGGGTTTGTGGAGGTGGGAAAGGGGGGGGGGGGGGGGGGGGGGGGGGGGGGAGGAAGGAAGCAAAACCCAACTACCAGCCACTGACTATTCCACTGGTTCTTATCCAATCAGTCTGAGCAAGCCACAGTGTTATAGAGAAACCGAATAAGGGAAATAATCTAAAGTGCATGTGTGAGGGGTGAGGAGATAGGGGTAAGGTATGAGGGAGGGGGGGGGGGGGGGGTGGGGAGAGGCAGGGTCAATGACAGAAAGAGGGGGTGGGGGGATGGGGTGGTAGAGGGGTTGAGGGACAGGCGGGAATATCTGGCTGGCTGTGTACGCGTGAAGTACAACTCGGGGGGAATGCGATGAAGAATGCTGTTGGGAATGATTGTTGATAGGACGGGTTACGTAAATAATTGATTGATGTAACAACAGTGCTGGCTGAGGGATGAATCTATCGTGCATTTTAGTGCCCTAACGTTCATGGGCTGTAGTGGGCCAGCTTGGGAATGATGCAATCCAGAATGCTATTTAATCCGTTACAGTGCAAAATAGTACAGAACAATTCACTGTGGAATCGCGATTGTGATAAGTGCAGAGAGAGAGAGAGAGAGAGAGAGAGGAGAGAGAGAGAGAGAGAGAGAGAGAGAGAGGAGTTTGTGCGTGCATACATGTGTACTTTCATGAGTGCGTGTGTGTGAGTATTTCGTGAGTGCATGCATGCAAGCGTACGTGCGCGCGAGCGCATGTGTGTGTGTGTGTGTGTGTGTGTGTGTGTGTGTGTGCGTGCGTGCGTGCGCGTGCGTGCGTGCGCGCGCGCGCGCGCGCGCGTGTGTGTATGTGTGTGTGTGTGTGTGTGTGTGTGTGTGTGTGTGTGTGTGTGTGTGTGTGTGTGTGTGTGTGTGTGTGTGTGTGATGAGAAATCAAATATGTGCACCACACCTTTAAAAAAAACAGAGAACGGTCAGTGAGTGTAAGCCTTTAATGACAAGTACATCTGTTACTGCGACCATCCCCAGACGAGCAATAAGCAGATATGGTGACGTCACTTCACCTTCTGTCTTTGTTTAGGTCACTGGAGGAACCAGTACCACTAAAAATGTATGGGAGACGACACAGCCCAAACAGAAAGAATAAGGGTAACATATGTCAAGATTCTAACCTGTCAGTTAGCAGTACATAACTTTACACACACACACCCCCGCGCACGCACATACACACGCACGCATGCACGCTCTCTCTCTCTCTCTCTCTCTCTCTTTCACACACACACACACACACACACACACACACACACACACACACACACACACACACACACACACATCGAGACGCTCATGTAGAAGAAGAAGAAGAAGAAAGAAGAAGAAGAATAAAGATGATGATGATGATGATGATGATGATGATGATGATGATGATGATGAAGAGGAGGAGGGAGGGAGGAGGAGGAGGAGGAGGAGGAGGAGGAGGGAAGAGGCGAAAAGCATTGAAGGAAGAGAAAAGAAGAAGATGAAGGACATCGTTCAGGGTGGTATATAATCACCTCACAAGAGAATCCCACCTTTGTGACACAGCTCCATTCATCAGTCTGTGCACCCACGTACTATCACAGTGGCGCAACACTGTCTCCTACATCCTTATCACCGACCCCACCCCCTCCCATGATCTCCTTCTGTCTGCCACCATCCCGCTCTCTTCGTTCACCCTCCTTCCTCTCCTCTCTCCCCCCTCTATTCCACACTCTACTATTACCAGCCCTGTACCACTGCTCACTTTTCCTGTCACAGTGCTCTTTGTGTTCCTCTACTCCACCCCCTCGCTTACTCTAACCCCCCCACCCCCACCCACCCCCGCACCCACCCCCACCCAGCATCCTGCCCCTCAACATACAGATAAAAGACTTAAAGGAAAACACCGACGAAGACACAGAGACACATACATAAGGAGATACACAGACGCACAGACACACAGATGGAGACAGGCAGAAAACACACATAGACGTACAAAGGAGGATCTACAGATGAAGACACACACACAGAGATATTTACGAAGAGACAGAAAGGTCAAGGGACTGAGACACACTGACACATAGACGTACAGACGACTACAAACACACTCACAGACACAGGGATGGAAATTCATAGACACATAAACGTACAGGCAAGATCACAAAGACATACTGATGAGATGGGGACATACAGACATATAGCCATGCAGACGAAAACGTACATAGTCACAGATACAGAAATGGAGACAAACAGATGCATTTAAAGAACAGACAAAGACATCCTGACACATAGATGAAGACACAGTGAATTACAGGCCGGGACACACATAGACACTCATACATGAAAACGACACACACACATACACTCACAGTTACAGAGGTGGTGACATGTAGACACATAGATGTACAGACAAAAACATACAGATGCACAGATGAAGAAAAAGTGACATAAAAGGCAGAGACAGTTAAACGCTTGCACATAAAGATGAACACACACACACACACACACACACACACACACACACACACACACACACACACACACACACACACACACGCACACACACACACACACACACACACACACACACACACACACACACACACACACACACACACACACACACACACTGCTTTAGTACCCACTCTTGGATCAGTATAGGCGTTCACATTCAAAGCAAAACAAAGGAGAGAGACTGCAAAAAAAAAGTGTCACATAAATAGCTTCCATATATCTACGTGAATTTCCTTACATCGTCTCCAAACTTTCCTCTAATACAGATGTTGAACCTTTTTCCCCCAGATTCAAATATTCAAACAGTCAGATGTCCTTTTAATGATCAAGTACAGAATTTAATACATGGCTGACATCAATTTGAAATGCGTCTGTTACAAGAAGAATGGCTGAATTTTACGACTTTTTTCTGCATGGATAAAAACTGAGCATTTGGACATAATGACGAGCCCTCGAATGTGATACACAAACCATTGAAATGCAGCTGTGAAGTTCGACATAGTCAAAGGTAATACAACCAAATATGTTCACAGATTCATGATCACGAACTACTCTAAATTAGTTGAATCAGTCTTCTGTCATAGATTTACCTGAAAACACAAAAAAAAAAAGGAGGAACCTGCATTACATTTCCTATCAAGTACACATTTTCCCATTATATGTTGGCGACAAAAAAAAACTGAAAGATTACCTCCAGATTGACGCTAATAGGAAACCATCCATCCAAATGACTTCCCTTTTCACTTTTCTGTGTGTCCGATATCTGCGCTCACCAGACATCGCAGCCAGCCACGGACCATTTGTCAGCTTCCAGTCAGATTAGTCCTGGCCAGTGAAGCGACCACTACATCACGCAGCGAGCTGGTAGGAAGAAAAAAAAAAAACTGACAGGGATGGAGTGAGGGCTGGGGAGAAGGTGTAGGTCAGAGAGGAGGAGGAGGGGGGAAGTATGGAGGAAGGAGGAAGGAAGAAGAAAGAGAGAGCAGGAGTATGGGGGGGGAAGTATGGAGGAAGGAAAGAAGAGAGCAGGAGGGGGAAAGGAAAGTAAGGAAGTATGGAGGAAGGGAAGAAGAGAGGAGGAGGAGGAGGAGGAAGTAGAGGAGGAAGTATGGGAAGAAGAGAGCAGGAGGGGGGAAGTATGGAGGAAGGAAAGAAGAGAGCAGGAGGGGGGGAAGTATGGAGGAAGGGAAGAAGAGAGCAGGAGGGGGGGAAGTATGGAGGAAGGGAAGAGAGAGTGGGCAGCGGGTGTTGGTAAGAGGAAGGAGAGAGTGTGTCTGTGTGTTTGTATGAGGTGATGGATTAGAAGCAGAGTAGGGTGTGCTGGTGAATGCCAAGATGGGGATGTCAAATGGGGAAGTCTTTTGAGGGGACTTGCAGTAGAGTTTGACTGATTTGAAAAGAGTGGAAGCTGAGAGGGGTTTGTCTGGAGAATGTTCATGTATTAGTTTTTTGTTTGAGTGATGCAAAATAGCTCAATACAAACAATGTGATTTATCACAACATACAGCATGGCACAGCATAAAACACCGCAGTGAACTATGACACAGTCAAGTATAATACTATGTGGCAAAGGAGATTGTGTTACAGTGGAATGAAAAACAATAAATGCAATACAATGCGATACAAAACAACACAATACAATTTAGTATAACATCATTCACTACTTTGTAATACAATGGAAAGAAAAACTAATGTGAGAGAGAGAGAGAGAGAGAGAGGAGAGAGAGAGAGAGAGAGAGAGAGAGAGAGGAGAAGGGGGGGGGGGGGGAGGGGGGGGGGGAGGAAGGAAGGAAAAGAGAGAAGAAAGAAAGAAAGAGGAACAGAAGAAGAGCATGAAGAACGTGGAGACTATGCTGACGATGACAGTAGAGACGATGACGGCAACGGTGATGAAATATTTTGTTTGAGTTTATGTCTGTTGCAACTAACTGTCTTGGACTGTAATCTTCTCCAAAAGCAATTCTACTTTCCTGACACTGCTTAATTCATCAGCCTCTGCTCCATACCACCACAGTAATACAACGCTGCCTCTGCAGCTCCATGCCCCCACTGCCACCCCCTTCTTTCTCCCTCGCAATACTCCTGCTTTTTCTTCTTCGCCTTTCTGCTATCTGATCTTCCACCAGTACTGTCTCATGTGAGTCATTCTTCATGTCACACATACTTGTGCTTTCTACCTTGTCCTTCCCCTTTCTCCGCCCATCCTTCAACCCAGAGGCACAGACATACAGACATGCAGATGAAGACATACATATACACAGACATACGGTATGTACAGTTCAATAGACAGAGAGATAGAGACATACAGATGGAGACACGCACTGAGATAGAGACACACTGACACAGAGACAAAAATACCCGGATATGCAGACAAAGACATAGAAACATACACACACCATCTACTTTAAACCATCATCAAAATTCATTAAGTATTCACATGAGTCATCATAAGGGATGGTGTATTTTTTTTATTTAAAAGAAAAAAAAAAACATATAAATGAAAAAAAAAAACCCGTAGTAAGATGGAGATCAAAAATTGAAATAACTGCTTGCCTCCTACGTATGCATGGACATAAACATACAAAAGTACATATAGCGGACGAAAGGCCTCGGAGCAGGCGATACATATAGATCTGCCTTCGAGAGGGATTGCGATAGTTTCCTCATGCAGCTAGTGAAAGGTTTTCATATTTATGATATACATTTTTCCATTTAGTTCATCTTCAGTTTTTTTTCCCCTCTCAATTTCAAATCTTTGCCAAGTCATTACTATAATGATGGAAGAATTGTTAACCTGCATTTGTTTTCCCCCACTACTTAATTGTTCAGCATCATATATATATATATATATATATATATATATATATATATATATATATATATATATATATATATATATATATGGCTTCCTATTTCAATCTTTGATGTCTGTTTTATCCCCATCAATCAGAGTTTGGCAATGGACACAAAACCTAACCATCAGCCATTGACCATTCCACTGGCTATTATCCAATCAATACGAGCAGCCACTGTGTCATAGAGTATCCCAGCATGGGAAAGAATCGAAAGTGCGTGTGTAGGAGGATCAGAGGATAGGGGTGAGGAGTGGTGGTGGTAGGGGGGTAGGGGGGGGGAATGGGGGTGGGTGGGGGGAATGACAGTATGAAGAGAAGGGTAATGGCTGAGGGGCTGTTGGAGAGAAAGAAATGTTTGGCCATGTGTGTGTGCGTGCGTGCGTGCGTGCGTGCGTGCGTGCGTGCATGCCTGCGTGCGTGCGCGCGCGCGCGCGCGTGTGTGTGTGTGTGTGTGTGTGTGTGTGTGTGTGTGTGTGTGTGTGTGTGTGTGTGTGTGTGTGTGTGTGTGTGTGTGTGTGATGCTTGGGCGTGTGATAAAGAGTGCTGCCATGAATGATTACTAGGATAGGCAGTAATGGCTGATCGATTTGACAGAAGTGGTAACTGAGGGGGTAATTAATTGTTATTTGAGTGCTCCAGGTTTTGTGGGATTTTTTGAATGGCCGCAGTGGGCCAGGTTGGAAAAGAATGTTAACATCACGATGCAATCAAACACAACACACATATAGAATGCAATATGATCACATGCAGTACAGCAAAACACAATGTGATTCAAGACCTGAAGCGTAATCTAATGCATGCAATAAATGCAGCGTAATACATGATGATACATACCAGTGCAACACCATTATGGTTTAACAAATATAATCATCACAAGAAGACATGACTTCACAGAACACGACATAACATGACACAATACGATGTAATGCAGTTGATATCGTATGAAACAAGGCATTCACTGCCATATAAATATAAAACTACATGATTTCAATATCTTTATTGTTATGGGGGTGGTTGATCTGCATCCAACAATCTGATTTAGCTCTTACTTTCGTTATCCTTAAAAGCAGTCGCATTTGTAAGCCAAACACACGGTTGTAATTGGCTCAGCCATACTATAACTGTATTTCAATACTCTGACAAACATATAGCTCTGGAAGCACAAAAGTTGCATAGGGGCATGCCCAGGAGTGTATGGCGGGTGGGCAAAAACGGTGAAAGTCTTGCTCAGTAAGCTGAGTTGTGCTGACAAAAATGAGAACTAGCCTTGTCATGAAGTAATGGGCTTTTACTAGTGCTGGCTGCTGACTGCTGTACAGAATGGTTTCTATTCAGTAGTGTGGTGTGTGTGCGTGCGCGCGCGCGCGTGTGTGTGTATATCTCGTTTTGTCCGCCTGCCTGTCTGTCAGTCTGTCTGTCTGTCTCTCCTTCTCATTCTGTACACACACACACACACACACACACACACACACACACACACACACACACACACACGTGTGTGTGTGTGTGTGTGTGTGCGTGTGTACGTGCGTGTGTACGGGTGTGTACGGGTGTGTGTGTGTGTGTGTGTGTGTGTGCATTTATGTGCATGTCTGTGTAAATGTGGGCGTGTGGGCGTGCATAAGCGCGCGCGCGCGCGCGCGAGCGTGTGTGTGTGTGTGTGGTGTGTGTGTGTGTGTGTGTGTGTGTGTGTGTGTGTGTGTGTGTGTGATAATATCAATATCATTAAAAGAGTTTATCTAGCTGTGTTTTCACTCCCAGCGCAAAACCCTCCAAGTTGCACATTGTGAAAGAAAGAAAAAAAACAAAATGAACGATTACATTAAAAAAAAAAAAAAAACATTCATTTATTTAATTTCCAGTCGGTCAGTCAGTCACTCACTCACGCACTCGCTAACTCATTCAAGGGAGATAATCATTTAGAAGAAGAAAAAGACAACAGAACCACGGCGAGTTATCTATCACTACTCTGCCTGATCCTGCGGGCCCATCGATCCAAGAAATCGTCACACTTCAGCAGAGACACACATGCACGCACACACAATCACATAAGTGGAAAAAAAAAGCAGCAGATGATTAAGAAACGAGCTAGAGTCAAGCAGTTTTGAAACAGATGAAATTATCAAAGATCTGTTGTTAAAAGCAGAGGATTAACATTACGAAGATGTATTGAGAAAAAAAAAAAACAGAGAGAGAGAGAGAGAGAGAGAGAGAGAGAGGAGAGAGAGGAGAGAGAGAGAGAGAGAGAGAGAGAGAAAAGAGAGACAAAGAGAGAGAGACAGACAGAGACAGAGAGAGAGAGAGAGAGAGACAGACAGACAGACAGACAGAGACAGACAGACAGACAAAGGGTTTGCGCATGTGTGTGTGTGTGTGTGTGTGTGTGTGTGTGTGTGTGTGTGTGTGTGTGTGTGTGACTATTCTAGTAGCTTCACCATACGTTCCTTTTAGAAAATACCTTCAACGCCAATACAGAACAGTGCCTTCAGATGTGGTCACAGTGAATGTAAATCGCAAATGACGAGTACACCTGTTATTGTGACCATCTCCATTTAAGCAATAAGCAGACATCGTGATGTCACTCCGCACGTTCTCTGCTTATTAAGGTCAGTGGCGGCAACAGCATAGCCAAAAAGTATGGAAGATGTGGGCAGACCAAAAATAAAGAAAAAGGGTAAAGTAACCAGCCAATCCATCCTCATGGAGAAGGTCTCTTGTTCACGTTCAAAACGAAAGAGAGCAGGAAAACACCACGTAAACAGTTTCCACAACCACAAGAATTTTCCTTGGTTGATTTCCAAATTTCCATCTCACACCGTTTTTTTTTCTCCATGCCAAATATCAAAACGCTCAGGTGTCATTCTTGTTGATGATATAAAGAAATATACACTTTTCTGACTTCGTTTTGAAATGTACCTGTAACTGGAAGAATGGCTGAATCTTATACTGATTTTTCTATGCGTAGACAAAAATAAAGTAACTCAACATTTTGTAATGACCAGCTCTGAAATACAATGCAAGATAATGCAATGCAGTTCCACTCAGTGAAGTATAATATAGTTTGATTCAATACAATTTAACATGTTCAAAGACGCATAAGTACTAACTGTTTTGAATTGGTTGGTTGAACCCATGCCTCTCACAGATTATCAGCACAACAGAAATAGGACAAATATTACACTTCCCAATCAGATATGCAATTCCACATTCTTTGTTTGTCTTCAACAAAAAACTGAAAGATTACCTCCAGATTGACGCTAATAGGAAACCATCCATCCAAATGACTTCCCTTTTCACTTTTCTGTGTGTCCGATATCTGCGCTCTCACCAGACATCGCAGCCAGCCACGGACCATTTGTCAGCTTCCAGTCGGATTAGTCCTGGGCAGTGAAGCGACCACTACATCACGCAGCGAACTGGTAGGAAGAAAAAAAAAAACTGACAGGGATGGAGTGAGGGTTGGGGAGGGAGAAGGTGTAGGAGAGGGAGGAGCAGGGTGGGGGGGTATGAAGGAAGGGAAGAGAATAGGCAGAGGTGTTTGGTGAGAGGAAGCAGAGCCGCTGCAGAGAGTGTGTCTGTGTTTTGTTGGTCAAGGTGATGGATTGGCGGCAGTGTGGGTGTAAAAATGGAGAATGCAAAATGGGGAATGCTAAATGGGAAAAGGCTTTTGAGGAGACGGGTAATACAGGTTGACTGATTTGAAAAAAAAAAAAAGGGGCGACCGAGTCATTAGTCTTGGGAATGTCCATAGAGTAGTTGTTGTTGTTGTTGTTGTTATTGTTGTTGTTTAAGTGATACAGTACTGGCAAGCTATTGCGTGGGAAGATTAGAGGGTTGGTTATGATGATAATCCAGCATAGTTCAATGCAGTGCAGCTCAGTGCCACAAAGTGATGAGATACATGACACAACATGACATGGCATGAGACAACACACTACATTACGATGCAGAAAGAGGCAACGATGCAAAATAATTACAACGGAGAGCAATACGAAAACATGCATTACAGCAAATCTTAGCACAATGCAACAGATCACATATGTGATACAATATCATGCAAAACAATATAAGAAGAGAGAGAAGGGAGAGAGAGAGGAGAGAGAGAAGAGAGGGGGAGAGAGAGAGAGGAGAGAGAGGAGAGAGAGAGAGGATGGAGAGAGAGAGGAGAGAGAGGACGAAGGGAGAAGAGAGAAGGAGAGAGCGAGAGAGAGAGAGGAAGAGAGAGGTCCTGAGAGAGGATAGGAGAGGAAAAGAGAGCTGGAAGGGAAAAAAAGAAAGAAGAGGAAAAGAAAGAGCAAAAGGGAAAAAAAAAAAGGAAGAGAAGAAGAAGAAGAAGAGCACGAAAACAAGAAGGGGGCGGCGATGATAATGACGAGAGTGAAGACGATGACTCAGACGATGACCCAAATGTTTTGTTTGGACTAAATTCTGTTGTAACCATCTCCGTTTTTAACCTCTAAGGACAATTCCACTTACGTCACACTGCTCCATTCATCAGTCTCTGTTTCCCATACTGCCACAATGGTGCCACGCCGCCTTTGCCATTTCCTGCCATGCCATGCCCCCTTCCTTCCTCACAAAGCAACTGCCTGTTCCTCCCCCCCCCCCCCCCCCCCCCCCCCCCCCCCCTCACTCCCCGTCTCTTCAGCCATTACCTCATCTCGCCCCCCCCCCCCCCCCCCCCCCCACCCCCACCCCCCCCCTGCTCTATACTCTTCCACCAGCACTCTGTCATGTCACTCATTGCGTCATGTTACACTTGCAGATGTTTTCTACCTTACCCTCTCCCTTATGCAGCGGACTCGTATATCCATCCGTCAACCCAAAGACACAAACATACAGACACGCAGATGGAAGCCTACAGACAAACAGATGGAGAGGCACACACAGTTTCATATACACAAGCATACAGACATACAAATGAAGATACGTTGAAAAAAATACACATAGAGAGGGAGACACACAGACATGCAGACAAAAATACCCAAACTTGTAGACGAAGACACACAAACTTACACATACCATTTATCTAATAATTATCTCTAAAATCTATGCAAGTGGTTATACGAATCATTGTGATGGATAGTGTATTTTGTTCACGTTAAAATGTTAATAATGGACAATGAAAAAAGGTCTTTATAAACTACTAAGATAAAGATTTGAAATGGCTGTTGTGGTTTATGCATGCTTAGATATATAAAACGCACAAATATGCTCACATGTGTTCTCTCTCTCTCTCTCTCTCTCTCTCTCTCTCTCTCTCTCTCTCTCTCTCTCTCTGGGCTCTCTCTCTTGGGCGCGCGCGCGCGCGCGCGCACACACACACACACACACACACACACACACACACACACACATGTACAGATCCCTTGAGTAAATATACAAGAACTCTTTCAATGACTATTGTACTGAGGGAATAAATAAATGAGTGAATGAATGGAAATCAAAAGAAAAAGAAATAAACAGATCCGATTGAATGACCAAAGAAATGACATTTTCAGATTAATTTACACGATTGTAGTATATCATTAACTGCTGGAAATTACCAAATAATTAAGTAATATTCATACTTTGCAAATAAGATTATCAAATTAAGGTTAGCTTTTCGCTTTCGTTAACATGATACTTAGCAGAGTTAGCCACGGGTTCATGGCAGATAAAATAAAACGGCGGTATAAAATCTATATTCTTTTAGTCTGAGTTGAATTTCCATGGGCTGAATTTGTTCTTCCTGAATGTTACGAATATTACTACCCACCAGTGAACACAGATGTTTTTCACTCAATGCATAGGTGAAATACACATGTAGTAATAGTAAACAAGAAACATATGAAATAAGTAAATATCTAAATTAGGTAGATAGCTGATTTTTTCGAGTATACTTAAAAGAAATGGTTACCAATTTACCTACTTATTCAGTTTAGTTTATTCTTGTTCCCTCCCTCCTCTGTGCTCTCTCTCTCTCTCTCTCTCTCTCTCTCTCTCTCTCTCTCTCTCTCTTAAATGACTTGTGAGTTATTTTCAACGTGTGACAGCCCTGATATGGCCATTTGCGGTCGCTGGGCTATAAGCAACGTCACGATACCACCTCCTCTCTCTCTCTCTCTCTCTCTCTCTCTCTCTCTCTCTCTCTCTGTATGTGTGTGTGTGTGTGTGTGTGTGTGTGTGTGTGTGTGTGTGTGTGTGTGTGTGTGTGTGCGTGCGTGTATAGAAAACATGTCAGTACAACACTATGTTAATCTGACAGTAAATGGTTTCAGTCAGTCAGTATAGAAAACAGGACCGTCAGAGAATTAATGTCCTTTAATATTACCATATGTCTATACACCCTTTTCACAATGCAAATCCACGCTGAGCTGGCTCTAGGCCCAAAGTCGTCGGTATCGGCAGAGTCACGGAGAATGCCACTGGATGGGCAACCTAGTGCTCCTGGAGGGGGAAACCCATTCACGCTGGCTACAAAGCCAAGCTGTTAGTGTCAGCAGTGGTGGGCTAATCAAGTATTTTTCTGCGTATTTTTCATAACAACGACACACCACTGAACACGTCCACAGTGATTCATCAGCAGTGAAGTGTCTCTTGCGAGTTGTCAAATGACCATTTGGTTGTGATCTCTCTTTGAGGAGACCAGCTATAGCGGGGCTATAGTAGGATGAATCTGAGCATGGTGGTGTATGGGAGAGATGAAATCAGCACCATGGGAGTAAGTGATCGGGCAGAACGTGGAAGAGCAAACACAGCTGAGACAACGTCGATCTACAGGATGAGACGACGGGCTGCTCCTTCGCTTAAAATAATGGCAAAGAGTATAGAGGCAGGCCCAGAAGACTGAAACATCACGAGATAATTTTAAATACAAGTCTATGCAATGGCAATGACGCAGACCTAACATGCATTATCAACGTCACTTTTGCGAGTTGTTTTTTTTTTTTTTTTCATTTATTTTTATTTTTCGCCGGTTGGTTATGACACATTTCAGGAAAACTCTCATATTGACGTGAATGGTAAACCATCCATCGAAATGGCTTCCCGATTCGATCTTCAATACCTCCTATGTCTATGCCTGCCAGACGCTGTAAGCGTGAAGAGAACCCAACAGTCAGCCGTGGGCTGTCCATCAGGATTTGGTCTGATTATTCGTGGTCAGCAAAACGACCAGTATGTCTTGGAGAAAACTGGGAAGAAAGAGAATCCTAAGTGTGTGCAAGGGACTAGGGGGGAGGGTGGAAGGGAGGATGATATTCAGATAGGAGAGGAGAGAAGAAGGATGCTGCTGGGGGGGGGGGGGGGGGGGGGGGGGGGGGGGGGGTTAGACAGGAGAATGAAAATTTAGCTGTGCAGAGGTGTATGAATTGGTAGATGAACAGAAGCGCAGAGTGTGATGAAGAACGTTGTTGGGTAAATTTCTTGATGGAATGGGTAGCAGTGGTAAATTGATTTGACATCAGTGGTAGTGGAGGGGGTAGTCTATAATGAAATTTTAAGAAATAACATAATACGATGAAATGTAATGCAGCAAAAAGGCATTATGATATCATATGATAATTGTAAGACAAAGGTACCACGACACAACACACCACAAAACAACACAGCACATTGCATGATATGCCATGCCATGCCCTGCCATGATGTGACGTGACGTGACATGACGTGATGTGACGTGACGTGCCGTGACGTAAAGCATTCTGTCGATTAAGCACAAACTATATATATTGTAAGTAATGCACTGAGTACGGAATCCACCGCAAAGAAAGGATATCTAGGGGGGGGAAATCGTAATGAAACGAAGTAAGTAATACAATCTCCCTTTACCAATGAATGAATGCGTACTAAAGTACCGACTGCTTTTCGCGCGTTCAGTGAGAACTGGGTCAGCGCCTCAGTCCGCACTATCACTGGGCAAGTCCATTATCGCAAAATGGGGGCTGCACCTTTGTTGTTTTTGTGGGCTTCTGTCCATGAGTTGCCAGTGGAGGAGAACTGAATGGAGGCTGTTGAGGTAAGTACACTTAAATGGTCTTTTAGCCTGATACATAATACGATGCTATGTGCCGGTAAGTATGGTAAACAGCGTCTTTCCCTGCGTGGCTGCTTATCAATTTATAAAGAACGGTTTCAACCATAGTAATAAGTAGTTTGTGTATACTTCCCAGGAAGAGGGGGGGGGGGGGGGGGGGGGGGGGGGGGGGGACATAATCCTCTAGTTCTGAAAGTCTTACCGCTGAATACATGGTCTTTTAGCATCAGTGAATATGCACATTTTATTTAAAAGGTTGTTACAGGTACCACTGAATGACAATATCATCACCCGTGATCACATTACTCAGGTGTTGGTGTCATTCGGTCCAAACATTGAGAGCAAATTCATCAAGCTAGGAGCCCGAGATTGGGTTTTGTATGTTTGGTCGCTCTGTTGGCAAATAGCTATCTTAAGTTAGTCGTCTTCAGATCAATGTCTTAGCACAAAATATATTTTACATTTTAAGGTAACCAGTAGCTAGTCTTGCTTGCTTAGTGGACAGAAATAGAAGGGCTTTCTTTCACAATTCCTTTCACTGAAAACAATGCTGGTTCACTTCTGTCACAGGTTGTCCTAGCTTGTAGGCATCTTCATAGGCTGTAGTCCTTACGTAAAAACGCACAATCCAAACACGCTTAGTGGTTAGACACGTTAGAACGTCATAACATTATTTGATGTCTGTAAGAAGCATTCACTGATTCATTCTCAAAATTTCCATTTGATAAAATGTTGTGCCTTTTTTTCAGATATTTGTAATGACAGAAATCAATGCTTCAGTGATATCATTTGAAACTGCTAGTGTTCTTGAAAGAACGGCTGAATTTTAGTATACGATCCCTATCTATGAACGGGTAAAAAAAAAAATAGCATTTCTTATTGCTTTCAGCCAGTGCATGATAATGGCCCTCATATGCAATACAGACAGTGCAGTGAGGGGTAAAACTAAGCAGGAAAGTATAAATCAGTGTGATGCAATACAGTCACACTGGGTAAAAGCCTTACAATCAAAATCAGTTTGAATTGGATGAAATGTTTTCTTTCATAACTTCATCAGCACTGCAGACAATACTAAAGCACAGGCTTTGCTGGTTTCTACAAACCTCAAAGATCACTGGCACATTGACGCCAACATGTCACCATCCTTCCAAATGGCTTCCCTTTTCACACAGCTCGGGGCCTCCTATATTTGTGCTAACCAGACACATCGGGTCATTGACCATTTGTGTTGTTAGTTTTCCGGCCGGGATTAGTCTTGGTCAGTGGCGCCACCTCTTCATCAGGGAGCGAAATAGTGGGAAGAAGAGAGCTGACGGGGACAGAGTGAGGGTG
Organism: Conus betulinus; assembly: GCA_016801955.1. Lineage (NCBI taxonomy): Eukaryota > Metazoa > Mollusca > Gastropoda > Neogastropoda > Conidae > Conus > Conus betulinus. Next base: position 91,073 of record JADBJO010006154.1, read on the forward strand.
TGGAGAAATGTGGGGGAGGGAGAGAGTAGGGAAGGGGTGAAAGAATAAAGGGGGGGGAATAACAGTTGCGGGATAGAAAGGGGAGTTACTGTGGAAAATGTTTACTCTCTCTCTCTCTCTCTCTCTCTCTCTCTCTCTCTCTCTCTGTGTGTGTGTGTGTGTGTGTGTGTGTGGTGACAGACTGGCAGCAGTGTAGGTGTGTGATAGAGAGCCCTGGTTGCGAAAGTCCCTGTCGGGTATGGGGTAGCAGAGGCTGACTGATCTGAAAACTGTGGAGGCAGAGGGATTAGGCTGGAGAATTCTCATGCACAAGCCTGAGGGTGGGGAGAGTGAGGGGAACTGAGACAACAGGACATGGCACTGCTCAAGGCAATAAAGCATATTACAATGTAAAAAAAAACTACAGTACTATAACGTACATACACTGTAATTAATACAATGCAAAACAAACAAAACGCGATACAAGTCAATTAATATGATGTAGGACAGTATCCTACAGTACAAGACAATAGATTGCAATACAGTGGCATATACAATGCTATGCAGTACAATACACTATTGCACCATGAAGTAAATAACAATAAAATAACTTGAAAGAGAATCGTTGGGGAGGGGACTGGATGGGGAAAGTGGGGATGGTGGTGACTAGGGAGCAGTGCCCTCAAATATGCAAGACAACGACGGAATGTGTTGTGTGTGTGCTAACCTGAAACAGAAGTTTGTTTTTTTTTTTTCTTTTTTAACTGCTTATGTTGACACTCAAATACTTATGCTGCTAGAATCGAACAGCAGTGGTCTTAGATACCATCTTTCTAGGTATGTCTTGCGTGCAGTCAACAGGAAGGGAAACAAAGCGATATAGCAAAGTAATTACTCAATGTTTTTAAGTTTCAAAACGGAGTGACTGAGGGCGGAAAATGAAGCAAAATTTGAAAAGAGAGGGGGTTAGTAACCGCCAAGGACTCAGACAAACAGAGTAAGAGTAGGAACAGGAGAAGCAGCTAATAGCAGCTAAGTGTTTTCTTGTTCTTTGTCACTGTCCTCACCTGAAGAAGACCCAAGGGGTCGAAATGCCTTTTGTCTGGTCCTGTACTCTATTTTTCTGTGTCCTTGGCGGTAACTAAACCCCTCTCTTTTCAAATTTTGCTTCATTTTATTTTCAATTTTCTCACGCAAACTTGATTAATACACTTTTTTTTTTGTAACCGGTCATGAATCTATTTAATTTGCGGTGATATAATTAATTTTCGTACATGAAAAGTTCACGCACCGACGATTCGCGTGTCCACGCATGCCTTGAGTTAAGACATTGGTTTTAAATCAACCAGTCCCTGTTCCCCAGAACACTGTATTGCAACCTAAGGTCGATGTGCTGTAGACTTCTGAGCTCTCGCTCTCTCTCTCTCTCTCTCTCTCTCTCTCTCTCTCTCTCTCTCTCTGTGTTGAAGACGGAACTGCCAGAGAGTTATTGGCCTTTGATATTCCTATCTGTCTACGTGCCTTTTCAATGTGCAAACCTGTGGTGAGTTTCCGCCAAAGTCGATGCTATAGGTAGTTTCACGGGGAATATCGTTGGATGGACGTGGTAGCTTACGTTATATGGGTATTCCCCTACGATCAATGGCAGCTTTCATTTGATATTCCGAGTGTTTTGTCAGAAAATACCCATGTGGTTTACCATGTAGCGGACATTACTGTCTGGATCAATACTTTTCTCAGAAACACACAAGGGCACCGAATAATCTGTCCACTTACATTAAAGAAAATGGGATCAGGATTGTGTGGGGGAAAACCTTTTTTGATGTTGTTTAACAAAGGAAAAAGTCCTAAAGTGCTGCCATCCTTAAAAACAGATAGCACTGAGTGGAAATAATTTAGATGGCACGGTATTAAGACATCAATAAAAAGTAAACCTTTTTCTTTTCTTTTTTCTTTTTTTCTTTAAAGGGTGTGTGTTCGTTTTACGCCCAAACGCCACATATAGAAAAATTCCAACCAATGAAGACAGAAAAAACTAGATTTTCCTAAAATTGTTAACTGTCAACGACTGGGAAGGGTATACTTAAAAAAAAAAAAAAAAAGCGTTTGACATCTTCCACTTTCTCTACTCAGCTCAGAGCTAAGGTATGGACAAGAAATGTATGTTTCTGCGTCAAATCATCTGTTTCACAATTACAAAGCACTGGCAGCAAAGCAGTCAAATAAGGCTTAAGGGTCCCAGTGCTGATATACACCAGTGTTTCAATCAAAATGGCAATTACTCCACCTTTTTATACACAAAGGAATTTAGAAGAGGTCAAAGATAAGACCATAAGCTCGTTGTCATACACTGAATGTATGAGAATTGTGGAGCACACACAGGAGACAGGACCATCACAAGACAGATCAGATGCCAGGCGGCAATGATTCAGAGCTAACGTGCATCGTTGACATCACTTTCTAAGGCGATTTTTTTCTGTTCTGTTCTTTTGTTTTTTGTTCGTTTGTTTTCTTTCTTTTCCTTTAAGTTCACTGACTGGTTGTGACTTTCTTCAGGAAAACCTTCATGTTGACGCTTATGGTAAACCATCCATCAAATGGTTTCCCATTTCACGCTTTAATGTTTCCTGTCTCTATTGCCCACCAGATGCTGAAGGTGTAAACAAAAGCCAACAATCAGTCACTGGCCGTTTATCAGGTTCCAGTCTCATCAGTCTTGGTCAGTGGAGCGACCACTGTGTCATGGGTAGGAGAGAGAGAGAGAGAGAGAGAGAGAGAGAGAGAGAGAGAGAGAGAGAGTCTGTGTCTGTGTCTGTGTCTGTCTGTTTGCCTGTCTGTCTGTCTGTCTGCCTGTGTCTCTGTGTCTGTGTCTGTCTGTGTGTCCGTTATCACTGTGAAGTAGAGGGATGGGGATGGGGGGAATGGGAAAAAGGGGCTTAAGTATGGGGAACAGACAGCGGGGGGGGTGGGGGGGGGGGGGGGGGGGGAGGGGCGTGAGAGAGGATATCGATGGTTTGGCCACGCACGGAGGATGAGTAGTAGCAAAATAGTGGATAAACAAAACAAAACACTGTTGGAATTGATTAATGGTAGGATGGGTAACAGTTAATTGATCTGACATCAGTGGCGGTGGAGGGATAAGTCTTAATGAATGTTTACGTTCATGCTTCTGTGGGACTGAACCCTCTGCAATGGGCCAGGTTGTCAGTACAACGCAAACCAAAGCAAGACAATGTAATGCAATATTAACCCACAGTGCTGTGCTATGTGATGTAGTATAGCGCAATGCAAAAAGCATACAATGCATTCGTTACAATAGAATATGATAGAAACGCAACACAGTGCAATGAAATGCAGTTCGACACAACGTTGCACGATCGCATTTAAAATTACATCAAATACAAGGTAACATGACACAAGACAACACAACATAACAGAACACAGAACATGGCACAACACATGACATGACATAACATGATACAATACAATGCAGTTGGCATCCTATAGAAGAATACAATACCAATACAGTGCTAAAAGGATCCCTTACAGTATAGCCTCATTGAAAATGTCGATCTGCATCCAGCAGTCAGATTTGATTTACAACATTCTATGTCCTTCAAAGCACTGCTCTCAACAGGCTTCACGCGCCTGAAGACGCCTCAGTCACAATTTAAGTGTGTTTTGGAACTTCGACAGAGACAAAATGTGGAGCTCTGAAAGCGCTACTTGCAACGGGCCTCGCGCTGGTAGACTATCACATCCTGCTTTAACTATTACAAATAGTCACAAGTCGCATGGTGCCCCAGTCAGTGTTGAGGGTGGGTGGGTGGAGAAACACTGGAGCCCCGCTCGTCAGGCAAAAAGTAACGGTGAACTCATGAGAACTAGCACTTGTCATGAAGTAACAAGGAATTATGAGAGCTTGCAGCTCGGTGCAAAACAAGGCAGTGCAATCACATGAGCTCAATGACTCACGGTCACAGATATTCTGAATGCGTTGAAATGTTTTCTAGCACAGCTTTATTAGCAAAACACAGCAACGTTTTCCCTCAACTAGGAATAATCCACATAATTTGTTAGTTTCAACAAAAAAACTGAAAAATCACCTCTACATAGATGCTAACAAGAAACGCTCCTTTCAAACGACTTCCCTTTTTTTTTTTTTTTCCATTTCTCTGATACCTGCAGTCACCAGACACCATAGTCAACCATCGACCATTCGTCAGCTTCTGGCTGGGTTAGTCCTGGCCAGTGGAGCACCCACTATATCATGGAACAAACTGGGAGGAAGATTACCATTGGCATGGACTGGTGGAGGAGGGGGGAGAGGGTGGAGAAGGAGGTAGGGGGTGGAAGAAAGGAGGAAGCAGAGTGAGCACGAGGGGAACAGGGAAGAACAATTTTTGCTGTGGACAGAGAGAGAGAGAGAGAGAGAGAGATAGAGAGAGAGAGAGAGAGAGAGAGAGAGAGAGAGAGAGAGAGAGAGAGAGAGAGAGTGTGTGTATGAACGATGGTTTGGCAGTGTTGTGCATGTGTGATGGAGAATCCAAGTCTAGGAAAGTCTCTTCAGGGGATGGTGTGATGCAGACCGATTGGTTTGAAAAGAGTGGCAGCCAAGGTACTAGAATGAGGAATGTCCATGCATTCGATCTAGTTTATTGAATCCTTGATGAGGTCTGCTGGCAAAGGCAATGTTATTTGGTATAATGATAATGCACTGCACAGCAGGGGAACACAATTCACTGCCCCCACCCTAAAAAATCGATAGGCTACAAGACGCCAAGTTGTGGCATGAGACAACAGTAAAAGACAGTGCAACAAAGTACACGGTGATTCAGTACAATGAAATGTCACACAATACAATGTAATTCAGTAAAATACAACATAGCATGATACAATACAATACAACATGATGCAGTACAAGATATTGAGAAAATTTGTAGGCATATGGCTGTGATCCCTGCTTAAAAACACAGCCTGTTTTCAGACTTTGTCGTAAGATATGTAACTACTCACCATGTTGTTGAGTGTCTGCAGGAATTTTCATCGGTGTGTCCCAAATTTCCATCTGTAAAAGACATAGTGCTTTTTTTTTCAAAGCTTGTATGAAATATGAAATAGATTAATCTGTGACATCATTTTGAAATTGTGGGTGACTTAGGAAGAATGGTTGAATGTCATGATACGACTAGAAACAGTATTTTGTGGCCCTTTCCGACGTTCCATCATGATGGCCCCTCACAAACCAACGCAACACAGTGCAATCCTATGCAATGAAGTGCAATGCACATCAATGCTCTGCAGTCAGATATGTTCAAGATTCCCAGTCACAGATATTCTGAACTGGATAAAACGTTTTGCATTGAAGATGCGTAATCCACATAATTCGTTGGCTTCAACAAAAACAGAACAATCACCTCCACATTGACGCTAACAAGGAACCATCCTTCCAAACGACTTTCCATTTCACTTTTCCTTTGTCTCCGATACCTGCAGTCACCTGACACCACTGACAACCATGGACCGATCGTTACCTTCCGGCTCGGTCAGTCTTGGTCAGTGGAGTGACCATTACATCACGGAACAAGTGGGAAGAAGAGAATAGAGAGGGACAGGTGGAAGGTGGATGTGGGAGAGGGAGGCAGGAGTGGAGGGAAGGAAAGTGGGTAGAAATGTTGTGGAATTGGGAAGAAGACGTTTGCTAGAGAGAGAGAGAGAGAGAGAGAGAGAGAGAGAGAGAGAGAGAGAGAGAGAGAGAGAGAGAGAGAGAACTGTTTGGTTTGGCAGCTTTGTAAGTGTGTGGTGCAGAATCCTAGTCTGGAAAGTCTGTTGACGGGACGAGAGAGCGGGAGAGAGCGGTGTTGGTAGAGAATGGTTGGTTTGAGAAGTGCAGCAGCTGAGGTATGAAATATAGGGAATATCCGTGCGTTAGGTCCGGGTGATCTGGGGAATGTCCGTACATTAGGTCCGGGTGATCTGGGGAATGTCCGTGCATGAGGTCCGGGTGATCTGGGGGAATGTCCGTGCGTTAGGTCCGGGTGATCTGGGGAATGTCCGTGCATGAGGTCCGGGTGATCTGGGGAATGTCCGTGCATGAGGTCCGGGTGATCTGGGGGAATGTCCGTGCGTTAGGTCCGGGTGATCTGGGGAATGTCTGTGCATGAGGTCCGGGTGATCTGGGGAATGTCCGTGCATTAGGTCCGGGTGATCTGGGGAATGTCCGTGCATGAGGTCCGGGTGATCTGGGGGAATGTCCGTGCGTTAGGTCCGGGTGATCTGGGGAATGTCTGTGCATGAGGTCCGGGTGATCTGGGGAATGTCCGTGCATTAGGTCCGGGTGATCTGGGGAATGTCCGTGCATGAGGTCCGGGTGATCTGGGGAATGTCCGTGCATTAGGTCCGGGTGATCTGGGGAATGTCCGTGCATGAGGTCCGGGTGATCTGGGGGAATGTCCGTGCGTTAGGTCCGGGTGATCTGGGGAATGTCTGTGCATGAGGTCCGGGTGATCTGGGGAATGTCCGTGCATTAGGTCCGGGTGATCTGGGGAATGTCCGTGCATGAGGTCCGGGTGATCTGGGGAATGTCTGTGCATGAGGTCCGGGTGATCTGGGGAATGTCCGTGCATTAGGTCCG